>PVLC010002693.1:82450-109794 GCA_004027655.1 Graphiurus murinus | reverse complement strand
AAAAAAAAAAAAAAAAAAAAAAAAAAAAAAGAGACCTGAAGAGGGCTCTTCAAAGGCTGGGCTTGGGAGGGGGCTAGGGAGATGGGTGCAGGCACCCATGAGATGGGGTCTCAAGGGTCTGACAAAGCTATTGCTGTGCTGGCCCCCAGCCCCTCTTCAGTTTGGCTCTGCTCTCCCAAGTCCTGAGAGTGAGTCTCTTCCAGCAGACCGGGCTAGCAGCCCCAGTGTTGCTGATTCTAAGGTGCAGTCAACACTTTGAGCTTCCAGCCTATGGTGGCAGATCCGGGGCTAGGTGCCTTTTTGTGCATTATATAATTCTTTTGTTTTGTTTTGGTACTGGGGATTGAACTCAGGGGTATTCTACCTTTGAGTTATACCCCCAGCCCTATTTTAATTTTGAGACAGGGTCTCTCTAAGTTGCTGAGACTCACTTTGAACCTGCAGTCCTCCTGTCTTAACCTCCCAAGTACTGGGATTATAGGCATGTGCTAGCAAGCTCAGAAATGCACTAAATACTTCTGATTTAAGCTTTGGAGCAACCTTGCTAACTAGGAGGCTCATCGTCCCTGTTTTCCACCTGAAGAAACTGGGTCTCAGGGAGGTGAGGCTGGAGCTCTTTGACTCAAGTCTGGCCTCCTGCCTCCTAAGCCCCAGCTCTCTGGCCATGCCTGGGGCTTCCCTGTTTCCTGCCTGGGCACCTGCTGTGCCCTTTGCTGCCCACAGGCCCTTCCTCCTAGCTCTGCTTATTGATTTTCTGGCTGAGCCAAGACAGAAGTCAAAATCTCCTGCCTCTGAATTCTCAGTGACAATTAAACACCAACTGAGCTGGAATCAAGCTTGCCCTGCAGCGACCGAGGCATTTTCCAACTAAATTAAAATCAAACTGGGGAGAAGATGCTGGAAAACTGTTTAGAAGTTCTTTTGAGAGACGGCTGCCAGAAGAAAATGAAACAGGCTAGAAGGGGGCAGGGAGGCTGAGGGCCTGCTCTGTCCTGTCTTCACGGTCGGTCAGCTCAGGGCTCGGGCTCAGTGTTGGGCCTGTTTCCCTGTCTGTGAGATGAGGCGGCAGGCAACAGCAGGAGTCCTGATCCGAGGGTGGACGTCAGAAACCTCAAAACTGTGCAGACTTCCTGGCCCCACCCAGGCAGTAGGTCCAGGTCTGGACTTGGTCTTTGGGTTTTTTTTTTTTTTTATAACATCTTCCTGTGTGGGGACGGGAGTGGGGACGGTGCCGAGTGGGGGACAGCCTTGTGCATAAGGACAGACAGGCTCTGTCGAGGAGCTGGGTCTGGACTAATGCCAGCGACTCTCACAAGTGAACCAGGTGGGAAGAGCGCTCCAGGGTACCGGTCCCGAGCTGAGCACTTCCCGTGCCCCGGCCTCACTTCCTCTTCCCAACAACCATGGGAGACATTGCGGCTCCCTTCAATGGATGAGGAAGCCGAGGCTCAGCGAGGCCAGTTAACTTGATGGAGTCCTATTGCTAAGTATGGCCTGTCCTCCCCAGAATGTAGAACTGGAGGTGTGGAGCAGAAGTAGACTGAAGAGCAAGGGGAAAGAAAGGAAGTCCCCAGCCGAGGAGGAAGTGAGCAGTGCCGGGTGGGGCTGGGCTCTCTCAGGTGGACAGCTCCTCCTCCGGTGCCAGGAAGCATCCTTGCCAGCAGCTTCTCAGTGGGGGCCCAGGGTGCGGCCTTGGTCCTCAGGATGTGATACAGACTCGGTTTTGCACTTTACCCTTGCAGAGTCAGGCTTCTTCTCACTCACCGCCTCCTTGGAGTTGACGGAGCTTTCAAATTTACTCATTTGTAGCCACAGGAACAGCAGCAAGACTCTGAGTTTCCAAGCATTGTCAGCCTTCAGAAGCCAGGTGCTAGTCAGGATTCTTGCAAGACATCAAAGAGGTGCAAACTGGCCAGTTGGCAGCTGGCAGGGTAACTGGAACTGAGGTCCAGCAGATGTGGGGGAGGGGCGCCTGCAGGGAGTCAGAGGGCCCCAGAGTCCACCCGGAGGTTCTCAAATGGGGAACCCCTTTGTAAAAGAGTTGGCTGGTCAGGTGGGCATAGTGGTACTCATCTGTAATCCCAGTACTTGGGAGGCTGAGACAGAAGGATTGCAGGCTTGAAGACAGCCTCAGCAACATAGGAAGACTCTCAGCAACCAAGCAAGACCCTGTTTCAAAACAAAAAATAAGATAGGGCTGAGGGTGCAGCTTGGAAGCAGAATGCCCCTGGGTTCAATCCTAGTGAAAAAAAAAAAAAAAATTGAGGGAGGACTATTAAGTGTTGAAGTTTTGAAGAGTAGCCTGGGCTAGTACATTCAGGACCTGTGCAATATAAAGACAATCGCCTGCTTCATGAATGTGCAACAAATGCAGCTGCCCAGGGCTCTGCTACTTAGAAAGGAGCTGCAGCAACCACTGTTACTTTCTGCTCCCAACAGGGACCTGGGTGCAGGTCGGGGAGAGTCAGGGCAGAGAGCATGCCCAGTGGCATCTCGGGATGGGGCACAGCAGTTCCTGGTCCATGACACCATGGCACATTCAGCACGTACTACTTCTGCCCCAGGGACCCATGCTTTTTGCAAAACCCATGTTGCATGTTTTTTGTAACACCCCTGGATATTGCCTATCCCCCATGAGTTGGGAAGGCAGGTCCATGGAAAATGGAGAATCCTGACTCAATTTCCCCATCCCTAGCTGGAGGACACAGGTCAACTGGTGGCTGGCAGAGAAACCCAGCAGCTGGTTAGGGTTCATGCACAACAGAGGCAAGAGGTAGAAGTGGAGATGGGGCTTGTCCCACAAATATTCCCATGCTCAAGGGAGGGCAACATTAATAAAAACACCACATAAGCTGGGCATGGGGGCACACGCCTGTAATCCCTGTAGCTGGGAGACTGAGACAGGAGGATCTCAGGTTTGAGGACAGCCTCAGCAAGTAGTGAGACTCTCATCAATCCAGTGAGACCCTGTTTTAAAATAAAAATAAAATAGGGCTGGGGATGTAGCTCAGAGATAGAATGTCCCTGTATTCAATCTCTAGTACCAAAAATTAAAAAAACAAAAAACACCACAGATATTAATACTCTTTAAATGGTGGCTGGTATTACCGTTTTTGTTGCTTATGTTGACTAAAAGGAGGAATGGAATGGCTCCAGGTGCTGTAGCAACAGATTGCAATTTATTCTCAACCCTTGGGCCTTCTGCTTCTTGAATTTTTCAAGCAGATGTGTTCAAATACTATGCAGAACAGGCTGGGGCTCAGCCTGGGTGGGGCTCGTCTGCTAAAAAGCTGTGATTTTCAGGACTGGATTCCCCTCCACAGGGGCTGGGGTGCAGGTGGGGCGACTGCTGAGGGAGGGGCCCTGGTGCCAGACAGCTCCTTTTCTCTTGGGCTCTCAGATGTCTCCGGCCTTCCCCTTCACTCCTCTGGTCTCACCTCCTCCAAGTCACCCCACCCCCCAGCCCCGAGAGAGAGAGAGATCTTTCTAGAGCCTGTCTTTCAGTCTGTAATTCTCAGATCAGCCTCCCCTCTGGGACCCAGTCCAGCAGGGCCTGGCCTGGCAGGAGTTGGTATTGAGCAGCATACGTGGACTGGCACTGAGGGTCGAGGTGGTCACTGTGGTTGGCTCCCGGCATCCTGAACAGCCCATCAAGGTGTCCCATTTCCATGGCAGTGACGGTGAAGTGTGATCATGTGACCCAATTCTGGCCAATGAGATAGCAGGGGAGGTCTCCTGGAGGCTGGAGGCGAGGGTGAACTCTGGAGAAAATGAATTGGTGTTCCTTTGGTTTCTTGGATGTGTCTGTGTCTGGAGTCTAGACTAGAGCTGCTGCACCTTCTTGGCTTCCAGTCCTAGGAGGAAGATGATCAGCAGAGGAGAAACTCAGAGAAATGGGGCTGGAGCACTCGCATACCACACCTAGAGAATGCCCTGCCCCTAGCCCTTTGTGTGGGCAATATATGCTTCCTCCCTGTCAGACCCTCTGGTTTATGTTCCTTGCAGCCCAAAGCATCCCCAACTGATGCAAATGAGCATGTGCCATGTCTGGAGTCTTATCACAATAGCCTCCTGAGCTCAGTTTTCCATCCATTGATTGAGGTGAGAGGTTCTGGAGGCAGAACAGGAGAAAGGAAGGATGAAACCCTTGTTAATAGAGGGCTGTTGGAGGTTAAGAGCATGTGCTTTGGCATCAGACAGGCTGGGGACCACACCAGCCCCTGCCTACCAGCTGTGAGACCTTGGGTGAGTCCCATAAACCAATCATTAGCGCATGTGCAAAAGATGATGGACAAAGTCATGCAACGTGCTTAACGATGCACCTGGGACTTGGTAAGTGTTCTAAAATTGAATTGGCTGCTCTGGTTGCCCAGCCCTGCCTGGAAGCTGCAAAAGTTGAGAGGGGGAGGGGAGGGGAGGAAGAGGACCTCTTTCCAGCAGAGAACTTCAGGTGCCCCTCCCATTACTTCCTTCCTCAATTGCTCCAGCCCACAAGCAGCAAGGCCAGCAGTCCGGGGCTGCCCTGCCCGGACCAGTGCAATAGAGAAAGGAAGGCCTCGTGCGCGGGAGCCTTGAAGTTGGCCTTGAGGGAGGGAAGGGTTTGCCCAGTAAGGAAGGTTTAGGAAGGCATTCCAGAAAGGAGGCTGGGAGCAGAGAAGCAGAGTTGTGGAAGTAGGAGTGGGAAGGGGCCTCTGGGGAGAGGGAACGGCCTGTTTGCAGCAGATGTTTGTGGGAGGTGATGGAGAAAACACCTGGAGTGGCAGGGAAGGGAGCCCAGCTAAGAGGTTTCCTGCCAATAAAAAGGAGGCTCTGGGTAACACAGGGTTTCTAGTCTGCTCTAACTAGAGGCATCGCCCCATTTGATAGATGAAAAAAAACTGAGCTTGGGGAGCCACGCTGAGGCCATGGAGGAGAGGCACAGTCTCAGCATGTGGCTTCCAAAGTTCAAAGATGAAAATTGAACCCAGGAGCATTCTACCTCCAAGCTACACCCGCAGCCCTTTTTTTTTATTTTTATGTTTTTTATTTTGAAACAAGGTCTCGCTTGGTTGCTGAGGGTCTTGATAAGTTGTTAAGGCTGGTCTGGAATCTGTGATCCTCCTGTCTTAGCCTCCCAAGCACGGAGATTACAGCCTTGTACCACCACAGCCAAGTTCAAGGTGATTTTGCACCTTTAGCTGTTTTGAGCTGCAAGTAACAGAAAATGTGACTGGGTAAGGCTGAAGATGTTTACTAGCTCAAGTCCAAGGATCCTGGAGGTAAGGGGCTCCTGGGGCAGTCCCATTGCCCTGGTGTGTTCCCTCCTGAGTGGCTGTTCCAGGAGCCTGGGTGTGCCTTGTCTCTCCAAAGCCTGGCCTGTGTAACTGGCACTTGGGAGTCTAGTTATTTCTTCTGCCGCGGCTCTCAGCTGTCTAACCACCCCAGCAATTCGAAGGCAGACATGAGGAGGGTGGTGATTTGTGGACATCCCTGACTCATCCTTTTCACCAGCCCACCCCGGGCTCCTGCCAGCAAAGCCCCTAAGTGGGCAGAGCTGACTCCTCAGGGCATTCTCCCTAGCTCTATTCTACCAAACCAGAAATTTCAGAAACGTTCTTGACACTGTTTCCAAAGACTGGAGAGAGCCGATGGGGAGGCAGAAGCTTAGAGATCTGGAGGATCTTTAGGGTCCCTCAGCTACTGAAAGGCAGGCCCATAAAACACAAAGGCCACCTCGACCTGGGTCTCCAAACTCCCATCTCTGTTCTCTTCCAGTCTGCTTCCTCCTCCTCTTCCTCCTCCTCTTCCTCCTCTTCCTCCTCCTCCTCCTCCTCTTCCTCCTCCTCCTCTTCTCCTGTTCCTCTCTCTCTCTACTGAGGATTGAACCCAGGGGTGTTCTACCTCTCTGCTACACCCCCAGCCCTATTTTTATTCTTTATTTTGAAACAGGGTCTCACTAACTTACAGAGGGCCTCACTAAATAGCTGAGGCTGGCCTCGAACCCAGATCCTCGTCTCAGCCTCCCAAGTACTGGGATTACAAGCATGCACTACCATGCCCAGACCTTTTTACTTTTTATTTTGAAACAGGGTCTCCCTAAGTTGCTGAGGCTGGCCTTGAACCTGCAGTCCTCCTGTCTCGTCCTCCCAAGTACCAGAATTATAGGCGTGCACCACTACACAGACACTCATCTCTGTTCCTTTCCAAGCTGTCTCTCTCTGGATCCAGTCACTCCAGCCACACTCCTCCAGCCTGAAGACTCCACCTTCAGGGGGTTCTCTGCCAGGAAGAGCGTCTGACCTGGAGGCGTGCGGTGGGGCAGGGCAGTGTCCACGAGTCCTCAGGCTGCTCTCCCTGGGATTCCCGCTCACCCCACCTCCGTGCTCCCACAGCATGGGAGCACAGCTGTGTCCGCCCCAGACTGTGATCTCCTTGCGGGTAGGACCTGGTCTGGGGCACCAAGCAGCCGGGACTGGGGACGTCTCCAGAATCTAGCCTTTCTGGGCCTGGCCTGGAGCGGGGCTGGGCTGGCAGCTGCCAGCCCTGGGCTTTCCTGGGCCCCTCCTTGCCGCAAGCTCTGAGAATAAACTGGTCCAGGGCATGGGCAGGGGCAAGCAGGGGCAGGCCACAGGATGGCAGGTGGCAGGCGGGGCTGCACAGGGGAGCCGAGCAGCTCCACTTCCTGTGGTGAGGGCCCTGTGCCTGCCCCCGGGGAGGTTGCACAAACCTTCCTGCACAGTCCTCGGGCTGCCTGGCCCTCGCACAGCCCGTCTCCCCCCCTAAGGGCTGGCATCTCTGCCTCTTGCCCTGGGTCTCAGCCTGCGTCCTCCATCACTGGGGCTGGTGAGAGCCTGCCGGACACTGCAGCCCGCCCACTCATCACTGGGCCCGGCGGCTCCTTCCTCATTTTGCTGCGATTCCAGTCCCAAACAAAACAGGTTGAGCCCTTTCCCTCCGTTCTGCAGGGTCTCTGGCTTGTGGCTGCCTTCAGAGGCCGTGCAGACAGCGCCGGCTGGGGAGCGGGGCCGCGGCCAGCTCTGACGGGACTGGGACGGTGCTCCGGGCTCTGGGCCCACATTCAGCCCGGCCTAAGGCAGGAGCAGGAGCTGGGAGCTTTGCAGCAGCGGACGCCTGAGGATGATGCCCCAGCTGCAGTTCCGAGATGCCTTCTGGGTGAGTGGGGGTGGGGGTGCGCAAGTGGAAGGGGTTTGCTAGTCTGAAGTGTCCCCAGGCAGCCGATGGGGAGTCCACCCCAAGAGAGGAGTTTTCTCATGAGACTAGTGGTTGCTTTGCTGTTTTAACTGTTGTGGAGATGCCGGGGCTATTCTGGCTTCTGAGTTGGAAGGTGAAAGGGGTCCTCAGGCTGGGGACCTGCTTCTCCATGAGGGATCTTCTCTGTGCTCCTAGGGCTGATTCTCCTCAGGGAGAGCCCCCTCCCCACAGCAGGAGCTTCCCAGGAAAGTCTAACACAGTTGGGGGTTTGAAGAGGCCATATTGGTGGGGGCAGAGGAGAAGTCAGAGGTTTGGGGATCAAAGTTGGGTTCAGTTCTTGGCTTCATTGCTTATAGGCTGGGTAAGTCATTTTATGTCTCAGAGCCTCAGTTTCTCCATCTGTATAATGGGGATAAAGAAGCATGCCAAGTGAAGGTGATCTAATGCCCTACAGCTCCCAGCACCTCGCAGGCACACCAAATGGATATTCTTTCCCTCAGTCAGCCCTCGGTGCCTCAGACCTCAGGGGTTCTTGAGGGAGGCAGCCAGGCTGGGCAATTCCTTGCTTGCTTTCTTAATTTCAGCACGGGCATAAATCAAGTCCTTTTGGCCATGCAATCAGGGCCCCTGGCCAGTGGTGGCGGTGAACTGGCTTGGCCAGGGCCAAGCAGCCCGCAAGCCCAGTTGGAACTCTGGCTCCCCCTGGGTTTCCCACTTCCTTCGGCCTTCCCTCTGCTCCTTGAGCGTTGCCTGCCCCCAGTGGCTCTTGGGGACCAGCAGAGACCTCTCTGGACAGAGCTGGGGATCCTGGTGTTCTGTGGTGCCGCCTTCAACCCTGCAGTGGACTCTCTGGCCCTGCACTCAGCCTCAGCCCGGCCTCCCTGGGCCCTTCCCTGGGGCTGTGGCCAGGAGGCCGAGAGCTAATGAGCTGGGCCTTCCTTCCCTTCTGGGCCAGCCCCGCTTGGGGCTGTGGCCAGCATGTGAATGGATGGCTTCCCCTGTGCTGTCTGGACAGGGAGCTTTGCCTGAGGAAGGCAGCCTGGGCCTCTTTGGGCCTCAGTTTCACCATCTTTACAAAGAGGGTTTAGGACCCGCCCAGAGAAGCTGACAGACAGAGCTAGATCAATCCACTGAGACTGCCAGGGTGCTTATGACCCAGGCAGGCAGCCAGCGCCCCAGGAGGGAACCTGGGGGTGAGAGTCACCACATTGTCACAATGACTCAAAGTGCAAAATTGGGGAAGGGGTAGGACCTGAAAATCTAGGCATCCCACCCTGCTTGGCAGGTGTCATACTGCTGGTCTCCAGGGGCCGCCTTCATGGCTGGCTCCCTGGGCCTGGGATGAGGTGACAGCTTCCCCAGGGAAAGTCAGAGGTGGGGGGGGCTTTTACAGGAAGCTGGAGCAGCTGCTCCACCTCGCTTTCTGCATTACCTGGCCCACAGATCTGGATTCTAGTATCACTCTCCAGTGCTCAGCTGGGCTAGTGCATGAGAACTAATTTTTTTTGTGTGTGTGTGGTACTGGGGATTGAACCCAGGAGCATTGTACCTCTGAGCTATACTCCCAGCCCTATTTTTCATTCTTTATTTGAAACAGGGTCTCACTAAGTTGCAGAGGGCCTCACTAAGTAACTGAGGCTGACCAAGAACTTGTGATCCTCCTGTCTCAGCCTCGCAAGTACTAGGAATATAGGAGTATACAACCATGGCTGGCTATAACTAAACTTTAATGAGCACTAATGATATGTGAATAGACACAGATGTGTATATGTCAGGGATATGTGTATATTCACTCACTTAATCCTGACAACAGCCAATGAAGTAGATGCTATTGATGTCACTGTCGTGTGTGTGTGTGTGTGTGTGTGCACGCGCGCGTGTGTGTGTGTGTTACTGGGAATGGAACCCAGGGGCATTCTACCTCTGAGCTATACTTCCAGTCCTATTTTATTTGGAAACAGGGTCTCACTAAGTTGCTGAGGGCCTCACTAAATTGCTAAAGCTGGCCACGAACCTGTGATCCTCTTGCCTCAGCCTCCCAAGTACTGGGATTACAAGTGTGCACTACCACACCCAGCTAGTTGTCACTGTCATTTAGATGAAAAAATTGAGGCACAGAGAACTTAGGGTTCTTGCCTAAAGTCACACAGCTGGGATTAAATGAACCCCAGGGGTTATCCCTCTGTCTACCGGGCATACTACTGGCTCTTTGGGCCTCAGATTCTCAGGGTTTGTTGAGGAAATGGAGGAGAAAATTCTGTCCTCTTAACTCCCAGAGAAGTAAGAAGATCAGAGGATGTGGGCAGAGCAGTATTGTGAAGCTTAATGTACAGAAAAGACGTTCTGCTCAAACTGTAGTGGCTGTGTAGGAACAGAGCCCAGCCCACTTGCCCCTCCTCCCAGCTTTCCCTCCCTGAGCTGAGGTGCTGCCACTAAACCCTGCAACCTGCTAGGCATCGTGGTGCGCATCTGTAATCCCAGGACTTGGGAGGCTGAGATAGGAAGATCACAGATTCGAGGCCAGTCTCAGCAATTTAGCGAGACCCTATTTCAAAATAAAATAGGGCTGGGAGTGTAGCTCAGATGTAGAATGTCCCTGGGTTCAATCCTCATACCGAAAACAAAACAAAACCTCTACAAAGCAACAAAACTCCAACCCTGCAGCCTGGCAGCACCCTGTTTAGAAATGACCAGTCTTTAACTAGTAGGAGAGCCAGATGTGGTGGCACACACCTGTAATTCCAGTATTTGGGAGGCTGAGGCAGGAGAATTGCAGGTTCTAGGTCAGCCTCAGCAATTTAATGAGACCCTGTCTTAAAAAGCTCAGAGGTAGAGTACTAGCCTAGCATGCATCAGGCCCTGGGTTTAATCCCCTGTGCTTCCCCCAATAGTGGAAAAAAAACCCTGAACTCGAAGGATTCCATTTAAACCTCAACTCTCCAGAACACAGGTGCCAGCCCGCCCTGCTTCTGGCGTTAGCTCACTGTAAGGAGGGAAGCAAAAGCAGGCTCTGAGGAGGCAGAGATAATGTGACTAAGAGCTTCCATTAACGCTCTTATACTTGACTCACAGGAGACGCCCCATCGCCTTTAGTCAGAGCCTATGAACTCTCATTTCACTCACAGTTTGAACCAGCGAGGTCATGGTGGGGATCTTTGAACCTATAGATGTAGCAATTTGTAGAGATCTGCCTGGGACCTGATATGTAGGTGGTAATGCATAAGTATTGGTGGGCCTGAGCGATTAGGGGCAGTCTCACAAATCACTAGTAGCCTAGTGGTAAAATAAGAGGACACAGAAAAATTATAATAAAAAACAGATCTCATGGCTCAGAAGTGGTAGGCACATTTACTGTGGGGACAGACACAGACCTGTCCCTCATTTGGACCGTATTTGCAATTCTTTCGGTGTGGCCATGCGGTATTTTGCTATCGCCTGCTTTTAGCTGCGGCAGATCATTCAGAAGCCAGCAGCTGTGGGTGTGAGGCGGGCGGGCTGGCCGCTGTGGGAAGGAAGGGATAATTTGATTTGTGTTACACACACACACACACACACACACACACACACACACACACACACACACTCACGATTCAGAGCCTCGCTGCTCTGCAGGAAGTTAGTGACTGTCAGTGAGACAAGTACACCAGGCATCCCAGCTGCGAGGGCCTCAGAAGTCATAGTACCTGCCCCAGGCTGAGTCAAAAGGGCAAGAAAGCCCAGAGAAGGCTGGGTCTGTCCCCGCCCCAGCGGCCTGTGGCTCTGCCCCGGTGGGCAGCTAGGCTGTGCTACAGTACGTGTCTGTACCGCAGCACAGTGCTGGCAAGTGGGGTACGGCCAAGTCAATATTTATAGAGTAAATGAATGGATGGTGAAGGTCCCCATGTTCCATCTGCCTTCCTGAACCCATTTTCTCTTTCCATTCCTTTTAGTTATAGTCTACAAAAATATGTGTATCTTAGAGGCACTGGGGATTGAACCCAGGGCCATTCTACTTCTGAGCTATATCCCCAGCCCTATTTTTTATTTTGAAACAGGGTCTCATTAAGTTGTTAAGGGCCTTGCTTAGTTGCTGAGGTTGGCCTTGAACCTGCAATCCTCCTTTCTTAGCCTCTCGAGTAATGGGATTCAGGAATGCACGACCATATCCAGCTATAATTTATGTGTGTGTGTGTGTGTGTGTGTTGTGTGTGTGTGTATGTGTGTGTGCGTGTGTGTGTGTGTGGTGCTGGGGATGGAACCAAAGGGCATTCTACCTCTGAGCTACACCCCCATCCCTATTTTATTCTTTTATTTTGAAACACTAAGGGTCTCACTAAGTTTCAGATGGCTTCACTAAGTTGATGAGGCTGGCCTTGAACCTATGATCCTCCCACCTCAGCCTCCCAAATACTGGGATTACAAGTGTGCACCCAGTTATAAATACTTTTTGAGTTGGGTTCTTTGCTATGACCCCTGAGCTTCACCCTCACCTCCAATCAGATGAACCAGGCTATCTTGTCTTCAAGCATGTCACGGCTCAGCACTGGAGCTGGAGGGTCCCACACAACTGGACCTGGCAAGGAGCTCACTAAGAGCTGTGCCTTCCCCTTGAGACTTGTGTATCTGAGTATCCAATGGCCTTTGCAAAGGTATGGGTGGATTGTGTGTGTGTGTGTGTGTGTGTGTGTGTGTGTGTGTGTGTGTGTGTGTTACTGGGGATTGAATCCAGGACCATTCTACCTCTGAGCTACACCCCCAGCCCTATCTTATTTTTCTATTTTGAAACAGGGTCTCGCTAATTTGCTGAGGCTGGCCTCCAACTTGAAGTCCTCCTGCTCAGCCTCCCAAGTACTGGGATTATAGTTGTGTGCCACTGTACCTGACTTGGATATTGTTTTAAGAGGGAAACTACAGTTCTAGACCAGGTTTTATTGAAATTTACATCCTATCCGTTTGGGGGTAGTTAAAAGGAGAAGCAAGTTCTGGAGAAGTCGGGCCATGTATGTACATCGCTGGTCACTCACACAGCTTCACCCTGGGGGAGGGGGAGCGGGTCTGAGCTTTTTCCTCTGGCACGTGGTCATATCTCTGCCTTTGAGGCGAGTTCTAACTTCATCTGGAAACCTCTGTGCCCGGCTGGGAGTTGCTGAGCCTCCCCAGGCCCACTGAGCCGGGGAGGGCATGGCCTCTGGGTGGGCTGTGACTCACCAGGGTCACAGAGCGAGACTGAAGCTGGGCTGGCCCGCCCCCTTCCCTGTGCGTCCCTGAGCTGCTGGCGCCTCTTCCCCTTCCCAGCCCTAAGACTCTGAAGTTCCCCATTTAGAGGCTATGGAGAAGGGGCCCCCTACTTCATCCTGTCCTGAAGCTGCCTGTCCCTACCCCAGGACGCCAGGATGGACATACCGCAGGCCCAAGGAAGCAGGAAAGGCTGATATTTGCCGGGTACCTGTTCTATCCTGGCTGTTAAAGCTATGTGTACCTTCCAAAGAGACAAAGTCAATTAATATAAGATGCTAAAAAGAAAGTGGGAAAATGGAGAAAACTAGGGGGGAAAGCACCTTCGTGTCATCACAGAGACAAGTGGCACTAGTTTTCTGTGTTTCCATAGATAATTTTACAGAGGTAAAAGCATACTGTGTACATACTTTCGTATTCTCCCTCCCTTTTATTCTTGTATTTAAATCTTTATTTTAGCTTATGGTAAAATGCACATAACATAAAATAGATCAATTGAATAGTTTGTCTCTCATGTGTACTCAATTAAAGAACATGTTCCTGGGTATTTGTTCTAAAATATACTAAACCCAAAAGGAAATTGCTCTGATACGTACAGTAAAAAGGAATTGAAAACACTATTTCTGAATCCATTGCATCACATAAAGCAAAATAGGATTCAAATACATCACCATGAACTCCTCTCGTCCTCTTGGATATGTATAGATGCCCCGGGGTGACAGATGGTGGCGTACACCTATAGTCCCAGCCACTGGAGAGATGGAGGCAGGAGGATCGTGAGTCTGAGGCCAGCCTGGGCAACTTGGCAAGACTATCTCAAACAAAACAAAAGAAAACCTGCAGAGGGGACATGAAGCAGAAATTGGGATCACTATGGGTACTCCAGTCATGTTGGAAACCAGGAAAGACTGAGTGTTACTACACGCAGCACATGAATCCAAGTGAATGGTAGAGCCAGGCCGAACTATGCGTTGCAAAATAGACAGCAAAATTTGGGCAGAATGGCCACCAACAACGTAACCAATAGCAGTTGATAGGTAGTATCTACAATACCAAAACCCATATTTCCCTTCCAAAAACCTGAACATCAGGGTGGGGATAAACTGTTCAATTGACCCCATTAGAATTTATCATCTTAGTTAAGTGTGATGGCACCATGCTTGTGATCCCAGTACTTGGGAGACTGAGACAGGAGAATCACAGGTTCACAGCCAGCCTCAGCAACTTAGTGAGGCCCTCTGCAACTTAGTGAGACTCAGTTTCAAAAATAAAAATAAAAGCCAGGTGTGGTGGTGCACACTTGTAATCCCAGTACTTGGGAGGCTGAGTCAGGAGGATCATAGGTCCCCGGGCAGTCAGCTACTTAGTGAGGCTCTCCACAACCTAATGAGATTCTGTTTCAAAATAAGGAATAAAAAATAAGACTGGGAGTGTAGCTCAGAGGTAGAATGCCCCTGGGTTCAATCCCCAGTACTGGAATAATATAAGTAATAAATAATAAATAAATAAAAAATAAGGCTGGGGGTGTAGCTCAGAGGTAGAATGCCGAGTTCAACCCCCAGTACCACAAAAAGAATTCTTTTTATCATCTTAATCATTTTTTTCATTTTTCTCTAAATACTGAAAATTTAAACCTATTCCAAGCTATATCCTGAACCCTTTCCTTTTTTTTTTTAAATTTTTTTTGGAACAGAGTCTTGCTGAGTTGCTGAGGCTGGCCTTAGACCTGCAAACCTCCTGTCTCTGTCTCTCAAGTAATAGTATAATAGGCAAGTACCACCATTCCCGCCTCATCTTAATGTATGTGTGTGTGTGTGTGTGTGTGTGTGTGTGTGTGTGTGTGTGTGTGTGTGTTACTGGGGATTGAACACAGGGGCATTCTACCTCTGAGCTACAACCCCAGCCTTATTTATTTATTTATTTATTTATTTATTTATTTATTTATTTATTTATTTATTTATTGTGCTAGAAATTGAATCCGAGGCATCGCACATGCTAGGTAAGTGCTCTACCATTGAGCTACATCCCCAGCCCCTATTTTACTTTGTAGTTTTGAAATGGGTCTCACTAAGTTGCTGAGGGCCTTGCCAGGTTACTGAGGCTGGTCTCAAACTTGTGATCCTCCTGTCTCAGTACTCCTGTCCCAAGTACTGGAATTGCAGGCATGTGCCACCATGCCCGGCTATCATAGCCAATTTTAAGTATACAGTTCAGTAGTGTTGAGTATAGTATAATTACACTGTTATGGGAACCTCCCATTTTTAGTGTGAGCACTCGAGTGTGAATGGAGGTTCCTCACAAATAGCACTGTTGTTAAGCAGCTTCTGAATTTGGTGGATATGCTATGATTTACTTATCCAGTCCCCTATTGTTGAACATTTAGGTTACTACCAATTGTTTATTATTTGGGGTAGTGATACAAGGAGTAAATCTTTGAAAATGAAGGGTTTTTGCTTGAGAATTACTTCCTTGGTAGATTCTCAAGAGAAGAGGTATTTTTTGGTGAAACGACAAGGCCAATTCTCTAGCTCTTGGTGTGAACAGCCACTTGGGGACCCCTCATGGCCCTCTGGGCAGGAAGGAGCCTTTTGGGGCAGGAAGGAGGGACCAGAGTGACATAGAAAGGGCTGGGGCTGTGGGCAGGAACTGGAGCCGGCTCTGGTTCTGAGGGAAGACTTACAGCAGGGTGGGTCCCTGTGGTCTCGAAAGCAGGGAGGCCAGTGGCTCCTGGTAGCCAGTGGCTGAGAAGCAACAGGGGCTTGCCAACAGTGTTGGAGGTGGGAGCAGAGACCCTGGTGGTCCTGTTTTGCTGCCACCGGCTGCCTTCCGGGTCCCTCCCTGGCCGTAGCATTCAGGAGCCATGAGGATGGACACTGTCTCTGAACATGTTTGTAAGACATGTGTTATGTATCAAAAGCTCAGAACAGAATCATGAGTGTCTCATGCAGCCAGTTGTGAAAAGTGGGAGGAATCGGCATCAATACCGGCACAAGCTTGTGTTACAGGAGAATCTGTGGACAGCCACACAGAAGACGAAAGCGTTTAGCTACTGGGAGAACAAGAGCAAAGAGATGAGCCAATGCATGCCTATGATCCCAGGACTTGGGAGGCTGAGACTGAAAGATCTCAGGGTTGATTGAGGCCAGCCTCAACAACTTAGCAAGACCCTGTTTCAAAATAAAAATAAAATAGGGCTAGGGGTGTAATTCAGAGGTAGAATGCCCCTGGGTTAATTCCCAGTGCCACAATAAATAAGGAAGGAAAGAAGAAAAGAGATTAATAAGGGACAGGGCTAGGTGGCTGTGAGTGGTTTCATGATACATGTTTTTATATTGTTTGATTTTTTAACTACGTCAATGTATTATTTATTTTAAAAAATAAACAAATCAAGCCGGGTGTGGTGGTGTACACTTGTAATTCCAGCATTCGGGAGGCTGAGACCAGAGGATCCGGGTTCGCGGCCAGCCTCAGCTACCTAGTGAGGTCCTCCGCAACTTAGTGAGACCCTGTTTCAAAGTAAAGAATAAAAAATAGGGCTGGGGGTATAGCTCGGAGGTAGAATGCCCCTGAGTTCAATCCCCAATATTGCAAAAAAAAAAAAATTTAAAAAATAAACAAATCAAAATTAAACTATTTGAAGTTCCATGAAGA
Organism: Graphiurus murinus; assembly: GCA_004027655.1. Taxonomy (NCBI): domain Eukaryota; kingdom Metazoa; phylum Chordata; class Mammalia; order Rodentia; family Gliridae; genus Graphiurus; species Graphiurus murinus. The sequence continues at coordinate 93,738 of PVLC010002693.1, read as the reverse complement.
TGTTTTTTCTAAGTCCCAGCTGCTTAAATCATCACCAGAAGAGCAGCAAGAGTGTCCCGTTTAGTACCTGTGAGGTTGCAGGCAGTGTAACAGCACACCACGTGTCCCCAACCCACGCCACAAGGAAGGATTGTCAGTGTCTTCCTGTTCCCAAGTAGGAACCAGAGTATGGGCCAGTCAAGGGCCAGACCAAGGTCACACGTGCAGGGTAGAGCAGAGACTCCAACCCACATTCATGGGACTCTGTGACCCTCTGCCCTTGAATTCTAAGATCAGCTAGTTTGTTCTTGATTCAATCGTAATTCGTGTAGGATAAAAAGGGTGGCCCCCTAAGAGTTAACATTGGTTTCTATGAATTTGGAAGAGGTTGATTTTTCTACCCATTGCTTTTACCCCAGTCTTTTTGCAAATAAATATAGATTTCATATATTATTAAAGAGAGAAAGTGAGACAGAGACAGAGAGAGAGAGAGAGAGAGAGAGAGAGAGAGAGAGAGAGAGAGAGAGAGAGAGAGAAGAGACTAGGTATTGAACCCAAGGAGGGCTTTCTACCTCTGTGCTATACCCCTAGCCCTTTTTATTTTGAAGTAGGGTCTCACTAAATGGCTGAGGGTCTCACTAAGTTGCGGAGGCTGGCTTAGAACCTGCCATCCTCCTGTCTTAGCCTCCCCACTACTGGGATTACAAGCATATGCCACCATACCTGGCAAAAGGAAAATATTTTTTTAAAAAAAACCAAGCAAGTCGTGCTTTCAGGGCAGTTGGTATTTTTAGGCTAAGTCCGTGTTTTGACAGCCTCCCCCCGTGCACACGCCCCATACACACCTTGTGGTATGTGGGCCCCAGGGACCAGGAGCTTGCCTCCGCTGTGCCCATTCCACAGGACGTGAGCAGCCGTCTGAAGGTGACAAAAGGTTGCAGAGGTTTGTGGTCGTGCTCCCTCTGCTTCAGCCATGCCCACAATGGTCACCTTCAGGGCTTCCTGGCTGCAGTGTTCTGGGTCAAGAGCTGAATGCTACCTTTGATTTTATTCTTGGAGGAAAACAAGCTGTGCATCCTGACGGCTCTGCCCTCCAGGCCCCAGGAGCTCAAGCACTTTCCCCGGCGGCTCCAGCATCTGCACAGAACTGGGGCAGCCCTGGGAGGAAGTCGGAGGGCCTCGCTTGGGCCCGAGAGGGCAGGTGAGAATGGGGGAGACAGCAGCGGGGAACGGCACTCCACATGGCAAGTCCGCAGGCGCAGCGGCCATTGTGCAGTGACTGGGAGGAGGGAAGGCCCCCGCTGAGTTGTGAAAGGTCTCGGGTGCAGAGATGCTTTCTTCTGCCTTTTTGCACCTTCCGGGTGGCAGCCGTTTCCTCTCGTGCAAAAGGGCCTGTCGGCTGTGGGGCTATAACCAGGATGCCCTTCCTCCTTCCTGGAGGCCGGCTGAAGCTGCAACCGCACGATGGAGCTAACTTGGGTAGAAACCAAAACTGCCTCCCTTCAAGCTGGAGAGAGTGGAACCTCCCCCTCCCCCTACCTCCCGCCGGCCCCGCGGGGGGGGGGGGGGGCTCCCCTCTGCTGTCTCTGGAAGGTCCCTTCCTCCCGGGCTCTGCAGCTCAGTATCCTCCAGATTCTGAAGGGAACAGGCCCTTTGAAGCCTTGCTTGGTGACACCCTCACTCTCTGGGTGGCCTTGGAGTCAGTTCCCTTCCAGAACCTCAGTTTCTTCATCGGTAGAATGCTGGGAATAGGATCTATGCCTACGTATGTGTGGGTGGGGCGGCTCAGGCAGGGCAAAGGGCCCACCTCCTGCTCACCACAGTGAGCTGAACCAGGAACCGCTCCAGGGGCCCCACTTCCAAGTCCTGTGTGCCTACAGGGTGAGCCTTAGGTGTCAATTCTTCCAGAACACCTGCTCAACTCTGCCTACCATTGACGATTCCCTTCCACCATTAGAGTCATTCCTTTGATTTATTCTCTCTCTCTCTCTCTCTCTTTCTTTCTTTTATTGGAGATTGAACTGAAGTACATTCTACTTCTGAGCTATGCCTCCAGCCTTTTTATTTTTTATTTTGACAGGGGCTCACTAAGTTGCTGAGGCTGGTCTCACATCTGTGATCCTCCTGTCTCAGCCTCTCAGGTGTTGGGTCTATAAGTATACCCCACGCCTGGCTCATATTTTTCACTTAACCTAACTTCATTTAGTTCCAAAAATAGCTCTGTGAAGTCAGTGTTTTTTCTTTAATTTATTGTTAATGGATACATCGTTACATATTGATGGGGTACTATGTAACATTTCCATACATGTATCATTGTATAATGTACAAATTAGATGAAACATATTCTTCAAATATCTGTCATTTTCTTCTGGTGAAAACTTGCTGGAAGAAAGAAACTCTTTCTTCCAGCTTTTTGGAATATAGAGTACATTGTTACCGTTAGGAGGCTGGTGTTCTTAGTCTTGCTTTACAGAGAAGAAACAGGCTTGTAGAGGGGACAGGGCGTGTGAGGATATGGTGCTTTGTAGAGGCCCAGCACCCTGAGCATTGGGTGAAGTGACAGCTCCTTCCACCAGTGTTGACCGGCCACCATTGGGCAATAGGAAGTGGTCCAGAGACGAGCTGCAGTGCATGGGGCATATGGAACTCAAGGCTTCGCAGCTGTGGCAGCAGGAACAGGAAACTGCCATGCTGGCAAGGAAGAGAACAGGCTATGGGCTGAAGTAGGAGCATGTTTCATGTGTTCCAGGGACAGTAAGCAGGCCTGTGTGGCTGGACTGAGGGACGTATCAGACAATAGATGGAAATAAGGTCGGAGACGGAGCCAGGAGTCAGATCTTGTGAAACCCTGGCTCTCAAAAATCCCAGTGCTCAGACTAGGATCTAGGGTGATAGCATCCAGGTTTCTGGGGGTGGGGCCTGGGCATTGGATGGTTCAAATTCCTCTTTCTCTCCTCCTCCTCCTCCTCCTCCTCCTCCTCCTCCTCCTCCTCCTCCTCCTTCTTCTTCTTCTTCTTCTTCTTCTTCCTGTGTGTGTTTCACTGGGGATTGAACCCAAGAGCATTCTACATCTAAGCTATACCCCTTCCCTATTTTATATATTTTTTGGAAACAGGGTCTCACTAAGTTGCTGAGGGCCTCACTAAGTTCCTAAGGCTGGTCTTGAACCTGTGACCCTCCTGTCTCAGCCTCCTAAATTCTGGGATTACAGGCATACACCACCATGCCAGACTTGTTTTAACCATTTTTTAGTGTACAATTCAGTGGCGTTAAATACATTCAATATCTATTTTCAGAATTTGCAAGACATGGTTGTGTATGCCTATAATCCCAGTACTTGAGAGGCTCAGACAGGAAGATCATAGATTCAAGGCCAGCCTCAGCAACTAGCAAAACCTTCAGCAACTTAGTAGACCCTGTTTCAAAACAAAAAATAAAAAGGGCTGGGGGTGAATGTCTCTGGGTTCAGTCTCTGATACCAAACGAAAAAAAAAAGCCCCCAAAACAAAAACAACAACAACAAAAACCAGACTATATCTAGAAGAGTGCATCTTCCTGAACAGAAAAGGTCTCATTTAAACAATAATTCCCACTAACTCTGTTAGTCAATTTCCCAGTGCTATGACAAAAAGCCTAGGAAAGTTAGCCTACAAGGAAGAAAGGTTTATTTTGGCTCATAGTCCATGGTTGCTTGGCCCTACTGTGATGTTCTGCCTCACCCAGACCCAAAGTGACAGGGCCAAGCAACTGTGGAGTTAAACCATGTGTTTTGTCACAGCAATGGGAGTTCTTTATTTATCCTGGATACTCATCCCTTATAAGGTATATGATTTGCAAATATTTTCTTCCATTCTGATTCTCTTTTCACTCTCTTGATATTGTCCTTTTTTTTTTTTTCTTTTTTTGTACTGGGAATTGAACCCAGGGGCATTCTACCTCCGAGCTACACCCCCAGCCCTATTTTTTATTCTTTATTTTGAAACAGGGTCTCACTAAGTTGCAGAGGGCCTTGCTAAGTAGCTGAGGCTGGCCATGAACCTGTATCTTCCAATCTCAGCTTCCCAAGTACTGGGATTACAAGCATGCACCACCACACCCAGCTTGTTGTTGTCTTTTGATATACAAAATTCTTTCCCTCCTCTCCTCTCCTCTCCCCTCTCTCTCTCTCTTCCTCTCTTTGTTATGAGGGATTGAACCCAGGGGAATTCTACCTCCAAACTACACCCCCAACCCTTTTATTTTTTATTTTGAAACAGGATCTCACTAAGTTGCAGAGCCTGGCTTCGAACCTGTGATCCTCCTGTCTCAGCCTCTCAAGTACTGGGATTATAAGCCTGTACCACAAAATCTGGCTTCTCATTTTATTGACACTCAAGTTTATCTTTGTGTGTGTGTGGGGGGGGGGGGGTTGGGTATTAGGGATAGAACCCCAGCCCTATTTTTTTATTCTTTATTTTGAAACAGGGTCTCACTAAGTGGTGAGGGACCTCACTGAGTAGCTGAGGCTGGCTGCGAACCTGCAATCTTCCTGTCCCAGCTTCCCAAGTACTGAGATTACAAGTGTGTGCCACCATGCCCAGCGACACCCAATTTATCTAATTTTTATATTGTTGCCTGTGTCTTAATGTCATACTCAAGAAACCACTGCCAATGTCAATGTCATGAAGCTTTCCCCTATGTTTACAGAGTCTTATAGCTTCAGATCTTATATTTAGTTCATTATGTTTTCAGTCTTTTAGCTTTAGATCTCATATTTAGTTCATTGATCCATTTTGAGTTAATTTTTGTATATAGCATAAGGAAAAGGTCCAACTTCATCTTTTACATGTGGATATCTACTTTTCTTTCTTTCTTTTTTTTTTTTTTTTTTTTTTTTTTTTTTTTTTTTTTTTTTTTTTTTTTTTTTTTTTTTTTTTTTTTTTTTTTTTTTTTTTTTTTTTTTTTTTTTGCGGTACTGGGGATTGAACTCAGGGGCGTTCTACCTCTGAGCTACACCTCCAGCCCTATTTTTTATTCTTTATTTTGAAACCGGGTCTCACTAAGTTGCGGAGTGCCTCACTAGGTAGCTGAGGCTGGCCTCGAACCTGGATCCTCCAATCTCAGCCTCCCGAATGCTGGGATTACAAGCGTGCGCCACCACGCCCGGCTGGATATCTACTTTTCAAAGAACCATTTATTGAAAAGACTGGCCAGGCACAATGGCGCACGCTTGTAATCCCAGCATTTGGGAGGTGGAGACCAGAGGATCCGGGTTCGCGGCCAGCCTCAGTTACCTAGTGAGGCCGTCCGCAACTTAGTGAGACCCTGTTTCAAAATAAAGAATAAAAAATAGGGCTAGGGATATAGCTCAGAGGTAGAATGTCCCTGGGTTCAATCCCCAGTACCACAAAAAAAAAAAAAAAAAAAAAAAAGAGAGAAAGAAAGAAAAGACTGCCACTGGGCACAGTGGCTCACACTTGTGATCCCAGTACTTGGAAGACTGAGACAGGAGTATCAAAGGCTCGAGGCCAGCCTCAGCAACTTAGACTCTTTTTCAAAATTAAAAAAATTTAAGAGAAGGGGGCTAGGGATGTGGCTCAGAGGTAGAATGCCCCAGGTTCAATCCCTAGGACCAAAAGAAGGAGGAGGAGGAGGAGGAAGAGGAGGAGGAGGAGGAGGAGGAAGAGGAGGGGGAGGAGGAGGAAGAGGAGGGGGAGGAGGGCGCTGCCTTTTGCTCATTGACCGTCTTTGCACCCTTATCACAAGTCCATTGACCATCTGTGTGAGGGCTTATTTTTGGACTCTCTATTCTATGCATCTGTCCTTATGTCAGTACCACACTATATTGACTACAGCAGCTTTGGAATCAAGAAGTGCGAGTCTTTGTCGTGCTTTGGATCTGGGCAGTCTCCCAAAGGCTCACGTGTTCAAGGCTTGATCCTAAAGCGGCGGTGTTCAGAGTGGGGACTTAGGGCCCAGTGACCATGAGGGCCCTGACCTCATTAGTGGGATAATCCACAGAGGGGCTCCCAGCTGAAGGCATTATTGGGAGGTATAAGGGTTTTGATTCAGAACGCCCACCTGGCCCTGGTGGAAACAAGGTAGCAAGGTTGGAAGTCAACCTGGTTGCTAAGGAGGGCTCCCCGGGGTGTGGTCCTGAGGACCACATTTGGTCCTCTCCTCTCCTTGCTCCTTGCCTGCTTCTGGCCTCTGTGACGCGAGGGGCAGAGCCTGCGTGCTCTCACTCTCTCTCTCCGCTTCCTGCCGCCGTGCCCTGCAGACATCATCTGCAAAACCCCGAGCAAATCAACCACCCTTCCTCTCAGTTGTGTGTGGTCAGGCTCAGCGGGTGCAGGGGTGGGAATGTTGATGGAGAAGGGAGATGAGAGGCTTCAGAAACTATAGGACTGGGAGCCTCGCCGGAGGGAGTGCGCCCTCACCGGCTTGTCTTGAAGACTGTGTCTGTCCCTGGTTCCTTCCTCTCTCTTTGCTTCCAGTCGGCCAGGAGCTGAGTGTCTTGCCTCCACTATATTCTGCCTCATCTCAGGCCCAAAGCCTGGGGCTGGCCGACCCTGAACTGGAGTCTCTGAAACCGGGAGCCAAACCACTCACCTTTCCCCCTTTGAGTTGTTTTTCTCGGTTATTCTGTTACAGTGACACGAAACTGACTAATGTAGCCCTCAAACTTTGTTCTTCTTTCTCGAGATTGTTCTGGCTACATGGGGAGCCAAGGAGAGGTGCTTCTGTTGTTCCCATTTTATAGATGAGGAAACTGAGGTTTGGGCCTTCCCGAGGTTTCCCTGTCTGGCCACAATTCATGATACACCCCGACACCCCCCCCCATACACACACACACACACACACACACACACACACACACACACACACCTGGGCACACTTAGGGAGACACCCCACCTTGAGAGACCCCTGGAGGGATGGGCTCCTTCCTGTGGTTGCCCTACTCCTGGCTCCTGGGGAAGGCTGAGGACTTCCAAGTTTTGCATCCTTCAAGGAGGGTCTGGGGGGAAATGGGCAGGCGGGCCACTGGCTTCCTCCTTGGGTCTGCCCTGGCCTGCCTGGACCTGAGGGGCCTGTGAAACACAGGACTTCTGGCTCTGCATTTTGAGAACTGTGGCCTCAGAAGCAAAGAGACTCCCTTTTCAGTGCTTTCTGAACATTTGTCCTTTCACTTGGATAGACTATCTCAGAGCCCACTGTCCGAGGCATGGCGACTCCAGACTGTGGGGACTGGGAAGGCCCAGGAGGTCAGTGGGGGTGGTCCAGACAGGTCGGGCTGGCGGCAGTGGGCTGAGGGATCAGCATGGAAGTGTGGCCCAGTGTCCTTGGAGTTGTCACGAATGCGAATCCAAGCTGTGCAGCGGGCCCAGGTCTCTGCTCGACACAGGCAGCATGGGGAGCAGGCGCCATGTTGGCGGTGTCTGTGACCATTCTCACTCTGTGACAGAATTGGACAGAGGTTGACCCTGGAAGCAAAGAGGTGGGCGTGGCTGGTGCCAGGCCAGGGAAGGACCACAGGCCGAGACTGGGCCTCAGGTCAGGGCGGGAGCTACTACGAGGCTGTCGGGATAGCTCCTAACTCAGGGGAAAGGAGCTTCCATGCAGGATCCAACCGTCTCCATTTGAGTCCTACCCAAGTGCAGGCTGGGAGAGGTGTTAAACAGTGAATGGTTCCAGGGAGCATGGGCTCCCTTGGCAGCCCTGCCCCCAGAACCCCAGGGCAGCATCCTGCTCTGTTCAGGGACATGTTTTCCCACAGTGGGGCTCTGCAACACGCCCACCAGCCATCTCGCCAGGGCTCAGCCGGGCTCTAACACAGCACCCTTTCCTCGGAGGGCACCATCTTTGTCCCTTGCCCCGACTTAGAATCCAGTGAAAGCCCTGCTTTGCTTCTACTACACTTGTGGGTGGCCCTGGAGAGTCCCTCGACTTCCTGAGCCTCTGGCTCCTTGTCTGTAAACATAATGGAATAAACAAGCTTCTGTGTTTAGAAGATTGAGACTCGGAGATGCAGGTTGATGGCTTAGCCAGGGCAAGGAGCCTTACATGCACACCCCTGCAGGTGCAGGGGGCCCAAGGGGGTTGCAGTCAGAGCCCAGGGTCGGTCCTGAGGCCCAGGACTTATGAGGCTGGCAGAGGAGGCCAGGGGGCCTTCCATCTGCAGAGGCTGCAGAGGTCTGACCCTCCTGCAGGAAGGGAATGGCATAGGCATGGGTTCTCTTGTAGCTCCAGAGGTCTATCTCTGTCTCCTTTCTACTTTTTTTTTTTTGTACTGGAGACTGAATCCGGAGGCATTCTACCTCTGATCTGCACTCCCAGCCCTTTCTATTTTTTATTTTGAATCAGGGTTTCACTAAGTTAGCTGAAGCCCTCATTAAGTTGCTGAGGCTGGCCTTGAACCTGTGGTCTTCCTGTCTCAGTCTCCCAAGTGCTGGGATAACAGGCGTGTGCCACTGTGCCCGACTCCCATCTCTGTCTCTTGAGAAAACCCCAAACCCAGGGGAGGTTACCAGTCCCCGCACCTACAGCCATTCTCAGCCCTGAAGCAGGACCCCCCCCCACCAGCCCTGTGAGGGCACAAGGCACGTGTATTCACCCCAGTTTACAGATGGGAAAACCGAGGCCCAGAGACTGGGAGCAGCTAGTCCAGAGAAGCTAGTCTAGGACTGGGATTCAACGCCGGTTCTCCTTTCTAGTTTCTTTTTTGGTTAATTTTAGTTAATATGCACCAGTTGCCATAGCTACCAGGCTCTAGCGTGAATTATTTCATTTAGTCCTCAGAGCCCCTGGAAGAGGGAGGTGTGTTCACTCTCGTTTTACAGAGAAAATCCGTGCTCAGGAGAAGTGGCCTGCCCAAGGTCACACCGTCCGTGCACGCAGGACTATGGGCACCAGAACACAGCGCCTGGGCTCTTCCCCCGCCTCGCGCCCTGGCAGTGTAGGTGGCGTGGGAGGGGTGATACTTGGGGACAGGAATGAGCAGGGACGAGGCCTGGGCCACTGGTGCCTGGTTCCGGTCCCAGGATGGTCACTCACGGGCAGGAGCCTGGGCAGCAAGGAGCCCTGCGCGGGCCAGCAGCCTCGGGCAGGCCGTGACGGGGACTGTCCTTCCTGTGATGACAGCGTGGGGCCCTCCTAATTGCTATAGGGTCAGCATCCCCCGGGGGCTGGGCTCTGGGGTGGCTCAGTTACCCCTTTCCCGGGTGCCACGGCTTCCCCTCCTCATCTGCCCCTGGCCCTCGGCCTCTGCCAGATCCCAGTGCACCAGGGACTGTTGTCAGCTTGGTCAAGTGGCCCGCCACGGGCCAGTCACCAGCCTTGTTGAGCCTCGGCTCCTTCTGTTATGGGGCAGCGGGGACGCAGTGTGACTTCCCAGGGTCAAACTGCTTATCTGACCCCATCAGGACCCCCAGCCAGCCCCCTTCCCCTGAACCCTGAATCTACGATGGCTCCTTGTGTCCCCTGGGGAGGCCCAGCTCTGCCTGACTCGATGGCACCTGCTCCCTCTTGCTGCCTGGAAAGTCCTGCGCCAGGGGGCTGGTTCCCGCCGCCAGTCTCTGCTCGGCCATGCATTCATTCGTTCATTTACTGGCCTGTCCCTTAGCGCTAACTTTTCTGCCTGTTTGGGTTTTGTAAAGCAGGAGGAGGTGTGGGGACTGAGCTAGGCCTCTGAGGCGTGAGAGAACAGGAGGGAGAGCAGGCAGGACCTCACAGACGGGCTGGGGCTGGGGGCGCAGGCCTTTCCTTCGCCACTTTAAGGAGGCCGATGCAGAAGAACAAAGATTTCAAGCTGGGCCTCAGTGAAAAGCCAGGCAGACCCACGCGGTCAGAAAGTGACCTGTCCCATCCATGTTGTCCTCGTCTATGTGACCCACAATGGCCGCCCTGTGCCCACATGCAGCCATGGGCCTGTGGAGTCCAGTGTGGACCCAGGCACGTCAGGGGCCGGGCTGCTCAGGCCCTGTGGAGACCATCAGACTGGGACTGTGGAGGCCTGGACCCCTCTGGAAGCTCGCTTCTAACCTCAAGCTCCCGAGGGCCCAGCTGGACTGGAGTAGCTTACTAACCACTAAAGTGCTGCGTTCTCTAAAAGTAAAATCTATCTTTGCCTTTTTGGCTCTTTCTCTTCAACACCTGGCCTGGGCCATCTCAGAAAGCTGTGACCATCCCCCATCTCCCCTTGGAAGGACCCTTGGATCAGGAGACGCCTAGACACAAAGCTCCTGAGGCCGGAGGCTCTCTGAGGAGCCCTCGCTGCTTAAGGTCCACGAGTGACAGGCACCCGCGCTCTGTATGTGGGGCCACTGGCTCTTGAGAGCCCCTTCCTAGTACTGACTAGAGTCCTGACTGCACCCGTGTGTCCTGGCTTGGGCCTCTGAGACACCAACCACCAGGGCTCCCCCTGCTGGAGCTGCTGACAGAGACCCGCAGGTGAGACGGGGCAGGGCTTGGCACCCTCCTCACCTGCCCTCCTCCCGGGTACTCCAGGCCAGCAGCTGGCTGGCTTGATGGGGTCTCTGGCTGTCCACCCCGCACGCAACCGAGCCACACCTGAGCGTCTGTCCTGTGCCCTCAGTTTGTGCCGATGAGCCCATCGCAGGGTCGTAACTGGGGGGGGGGGGGCAGCAGAAGAAGCCGGCTGCCACCCATTGCCTTAGCCCCCCCCCCCCATCCAGTTTCCTTGTCTCTACAATGGGATGATAATGCCTGTCTTAGAGGGCTGTTGTCAGAAGTACAGGGGACAAATATGTCTGGCTTATTTAAAGGCACTGGGTAACGAGTCACTGAATCCACAAGCAAGCGGTCTGGTCCCCTCACCGGCACCCCAGGAATGAGCAGTCACAGCCGTATCCTCTTGGGGGCCCCCGGTGCTCCTCCAGCCCCTCATTCCACATGCTTCTGAGCTCTGCTGGGCACAGGTGCTGGCTCCAGGTCCTCCAGGAGCTAGACACAAGCACTCTGCCTTCCTGCCAGCACAAGCGGGGTGCTTTCCGCCCCAGGGTCCCTGACTGTCCCCAGGGTTCAGTTTCTCAGTCCATGTGAGGCGGCAGCAGAGGCGGCGGCCACCAAATGAGCAATGGCAGGCCGGCTGTGGGGTGTGCGGAAGAGCCGCCGGCTTCCCCACGAGTGGGAGGAAGTCCCGTCTCACTGTACCATCTCTGCTTCCACTAACAGATTATTTTAAAAATTAGTGTGTATCAAATATATAGTACTATAGGTTTCATTGTTGCATAGTGATACATGTTGATCATATCCACCTCTACCCCCCAGGGTCCTCCCCCCCCCCCGAGTCCCCTTCGGTCCTCCCTTCC
>PVLC010002693.1:0-82350 GCA_004027655.1 Graphiurus murinus | reverse complement strand
TCTTTATTTTGAAACAGGCTGTCACTAAGTTGTGGAGGGCCTCACTCACTAAATAGCTGAGACTGGCCATGAACCTGTAGTCTTCCTGTCTCAGCCTCCCAAGTACTGGGATTACAAGAGTGCGCCACCATGCCCGACAGATGTTGAATGTTTTTAAATATAATTATTGGCCATTTATTCATTTTATTTTATTTTATTTTGGTACTGAGGATTGAACCCAGGGGCATTCTACCTCTGAGCTACATTCCCATCCCTATTAAATTTAATTAATTAATTAATTTATTTTTCAGTACTAAGGATTGAACCCAGAGGCATTATACCTCCGAGCTACACCCCCAGTCCTATTTTTTATTCTTTATTTTGAAACAGGGTCTTACTAAGTTGCAGAGGGCCTCACTAAGTAGCTGAGGCTGGCCGCAAACCCGGATCCTCCGGGTTCAGCCTCCCAAATGCTGGGATTACAAGTGTGCACCACCATGCCTGGCCCTATTTTATTTTTTATTTGGAAATAAGGTCTCACTAAGTTGCTGAGAGCTTCATTGAATTGCTGAGGCTGTCCTTGAACCTGCAATCCTCCTGTCTCAGCTTCCCAAGTACTGGGATCACAAGTACTGGGAGCCTCCGACCGGCTTGGAGAAGAGGGGCGGATCCTTCATGTGCCGCGTTGTCCCTCGCCACGCTGTCAGCGGCCTGGAGTCTCCATGGACTGGTCCGTGGACTGGTAGTAGCTCTGAAGGGGTGAGAGGTCGCATTTCCCTGGTGCTGTTACGGCTGGTGATGGTGCCTCCAGGTGGCAGGTGCTGCAGACCAGCTCTTTCCTTTTCCTTGCTCCCCACCCCCCACCCAGAACCAGAACCAGAACCAGAACCAGAACCTCTGCTCCGACCTGTAGAACCCAGCAGTCCCACTTTTTTTTTTTTTTGCATTACTGGGGATTAGACCCAGGGGAGCCCCAATGAGCTACACCAACAGCCATTTTTATTTTTATTTTGAGACAGCATTTTGCTAAGTTGTTGAGGCTGGCCTTGAACTTGTGATCCTCCTGCCTCAGCTTCCCAAGTCATTACAGTCATGTATCACCACACCCAGTTCTATAGCTCCCTTTTTTTTTTTTTTTTTTGTACTGGGGATTGAAACCAGGGGCATTCTACCTATGAACTACATTCCCAGCCCTATTTAATTTTGAAATGGGGTCTCACTAAATTGCAGAGGCTGGCCTTGAACCTGCAATCCTTCTGTCTCAGCCTCCCAGGTACTAGGACTACAGGTGTGCACCATCGCACCCAGCTTCAACAGCTACCTCTTGAGGTTATTCTCTCTGTGTCAGGCAGCAATTCTGGACAGAGAATTAGCAGGCAGCTCTTTCTGGCTACCGCTCACAGCCCTGGTTTGGTTCCCAGGTAAAATTTCAGTGCTAAACTGGGTACAGTAGCGCATGCCTATAATCCCAGTACTTGGGAGGCGGAAACAGGAGGATCTGAAGTTTGAGGCTAGCCTCAGTAACTTAGTGAGGCCATATTTTTAAAAAAGGGGGGGGAGGGGCGGGGGGTATAATACTCAGAGGTAGAATACCCCTGGGTTCAATTCCTACACACACACACACACACACACACACACACACACACACACACACACACATTCCCATCCCAAACCTCCCCCTTCCCTCCACTCAGAAGCAGCTAGTACCTGACCCCCCTCCCTGACACCAGACTTGCCAGGTAAGATGAAGCCACCTGTCCCCACAGCTCCCCGAAGCCCCTGGACACACATCAGCCCCCATGGGAAAGTCTCTTCCTCTCCCGGTGTCCCATTCATGGTTAGAAAGGCCCAGGATAGACTAGTGGCTTCACAAGACCACCCAGTTTATTCCTGGCAGGTGGGGACTGGGACCAAATCCCAAGCCTCTCCCTCCCTCTGAGGTTGGAGGGTCAGCTGTCCTCAGGTCCACTTTAGGTCCTGGAATTCCACGCAGAGAGCACTTGAGAAAGGCTCTGCTCCCTATTTATTTATTTATTTATTTATTTATTTATTTATTTATTTATTTATTTTTGCGGTACTGGGGATTGAACTCAGGGGCATTCTACTCCCGAGCTATACCCCTAGCCCTATTTTTTATTCTTTATTTTGAAACAGGGTCTCACTAAGTTGCGGAGTGCCTCACTAGGTAGCTAAGGCTTGCTGCGAACCCGGATCCTCCAGTTTCAGCCTCCCAAATGCTGGGATTACAAGCGTGCGCCACCACGCCCGGCTTCTGCTCCCCCTTTAAATGGCCCCTAGTGTGGGGAAGATTGGGTCAGATGAATCACTTTTCCCAGCTCAGGTGGCAGTGGGGGTGAGGAGTGGCAGGCTGACAGGCTGGGGACAGGGCATGGGGAGCCACCGCTGACCATGCATGGCTGGCCCTGAGCTTGGGGCTTTGCTGAGAGGTGACCTAGTGGCGGGTAAGAGCCATGCTCCCGTCCCAGTGCCCGGCCAGCCCCTGGCAGGTCAGCTAGCCCCTCTGGGTTCTGTTTCCTGGTCTGTAAATGGAGCCGTAAAGCCGAGCCCAGTCCTCACTGGGCAGCTCTGATCTGCTCCTCCCACGCAGCCGCACTATTCCATGTGCTTCTAGATCAACTCCATGTGGGCAGAATATTAGGCTCATTCCCACGGAGAAGGAAGTGGAGGCTGAGAATAGTCAGGGCCACGGTGGAGTGTGACCCACGTCCAGTCGTCCCACTCCTTCACTCACGCAGGGCTGGACACCCTCTCTGACCTACAGACCCCCTAAGGGGGCTGGGCCTTGAGGGCAGGGCAGTTGTCACAGCCAGCAGGGAGGTGGACCCTCCTCCCCAACTTTCCCAGTGAAGAAGGTCCCAAGAAGGGAAGTGGCCTGCTCGGGGGCCCCGGGTTCTGTGGCAAGTCCCTCAGCCACCAAGAGCGATATGGGCACAAGAAGGAGGAAGTGGTGGTGGATGTGGAGGCAGCTTCTCTACCCAGCCAGGGGGACCCGCAGGCCCCAGGGCAGCTCCCAGGCTCCGACAGAGGTGCACCCCCAGGCCCACATTGAGACGGGAGCCAGTGGTAGCCAGACATGATGGCTCACACCTGTAATCCTAGTACTTGGGAGACTGAATCAGGAGGATCTTAGGTTCGAGGCCAGGTTCAGCAATTCTGTGAGACCCTGTTTCAAAATAAAAATTTTAAAAAGGGGGTGCTGGGGATGTAGCTCAGAGGTAGAATTCCTCTGGGTTCAATTCCTAGTACCAAGAGGAAGAGGAGGAGGAGGAGGAGGAGGAGGAGGAGGAGGAGGAGGAGGAGGAAGAGGAAGAGGAGGAGTTAGTGGGCTACCCCTGACAGAACAGGGCAGCCAGGCCCTGGCTGCACTTCCTCAAGGTGGAGGCAGGAATATGCTTCCCTCATTCCTGGAACGAGAGGTCACCCGGAGCCCATGGTGGCCACCGGCCAGGGGTGACAAGGCTAGCCCCACATCTGTCTTGGTTGTGCCTTCCAGAGGAAGGGCCTCAGCTGCTCGCCACCTGGGATCCCCAGCTGGGCCCTGGAGCCCAGGGCCACAGGGCGGGGCACGGCACCTGGCTGTCTGCCGGTCTTTCCTCCTCTAGGTGCTGCTCCTCTGAGCAAGGCTGGCCCTGGGTCCATGCTAATTGAATTATAGCCCCAATACAGCCTTGCTTGGAGATAGAATTTGAGTAGAAGAAAAAAAAGTTATCTTTTGAAATCCTTTTTTCATGTTTCAAAACTGTTACTGAGCTGCCTCCTGAATGATGTAGGTGTATGGCTTTGGGATAGGCTGACTGGCCTCAAATCCCAAATTCTGCCCTTTACCAGTTGAGTGGCCTGGGGAGGTCATTTCCCTCTTTGGGTCTCCTCATTGCCATTCTTACCTTCCTGTGGCTCGCCTTTCTTTCTTTCTTTCTTTCTTTCTTTCTTTCTTTCTTTCTTTCTTTCTTTCTTTCTATCTACCTTCCTTCCTTCCTTCCTTCCTCCCTTCCTTCCTTTCTTTCTCTGTCTTTTGTTTGTTTACTTTTGGTACTAAGGATTGAACCCAGAGGCATCTTACCTCAAGCTACACCCCCCAGCCCTTTGTTGTTGGTTTTTTTTGTTTGTTTGTTTTTTTATTTTTTGTCTTTTTGGCACTGAAGATCTAACCCAGGGCGTTGCGCTTGCAAGCATTTTGCCACTGAGCTACAACCCAGCCCCATTTGTTGTTTTTTGTTTGTTTGTTTGGTTGGTTGGTTTTTGAAACAGGGTCTGGCTAGGTTCCTGAGAGTCTCACCACATTGCTGAGGCTGGTCTTGAACCTGTGATCCTCCTGTCTCAGCCTCCCAAGTACTGTAATTACAGATGTGTACCACCACCCTGGCTCTGTGGCATTTTTAATAAGATGGCAGCTGGGATGTTCTTGACAGAGTTTGTGGCAGATGGACTCAGTACGTGGAGATGGTGTTCCTGGGCCAGTTCCATTTCATCTGCCCCATAGTACATGGACCACTGAGACAAGCTTTGCAGAGAGAAGCAGTTTATCCTCAAGGTGGCTGAGCGGAGGGAGAGCTCTGAGCCTCAATCCACCACCTCCAGGAGGAGAGGATTAGGGGATACTTAGGGACTGGAGAAGCAGGCCGGTGTAAGGCATGGGGAAAGGTGATTGGAGGTGAAGTAATTCGTGGTCTGCAATGGAGTTTCCTGGCTCTTCATGGATGCGCGTGTTCAGGAAATGGTAGCGTTAGCAGGATCTGGCGGTGGAGTTTTCAGCCTCTTGATGTCTAAAAGTCACCTATTGGATACCTGCTCAGGCCCAAGTGAAGGATGGATGGTTTTGACAAGAATGGCTTTCATGTCCTTGAAACTGACCAGGTGACCATTATCGTCATGTCCCACACACCAGAAGGGTTCTCTACAGCAAAGCTGGGGGGAGGCTAACGACTTACAGCTCGGCTGCATGACCTCGGGTGTGCGGGACTGGGGATTGAAGCCAGGGGGATTCTACCTATGAGCTACACCCCCAGCCCTATTTTATTTTGAAACAGGGTCTCACTAAGTTACAGCATTCTGGCCTTGAACCTGAGATCCTCCTGTCTCAGCCTCCCAAGTACTGGGATTACAGATGTGTGCCACTGCACCCAGCTCAAAATTAGCGATTTTAAAAAGTCAACTGGAAGCTAGAAACTAACAATGGGCACCGGGGCTCAGTCAGAGAAGTAAAAGGTACCCAGTACTGGTGAGAAAACATGAGACTAGGCCAGCCGTGTTTGTTGGCGGTGTCTATCAGAGTGAGGACTGTGTCCTCCAGCAGAGTCTTGGAGATCAAGTCTTGTTCTTTTGAGGGTGGCATTTTGAGAATGGCTCTCAGGTCCTTGAGAGATGCTTCTGAGCTGCAGGAGGCCCATATTTACAACTGTAAGCCCTTCTTTTGGGAAAATGCCCGTCAGGTGATTGTGGCCCACTGAAGGAGCGAGACCAGGGGCAGGATTCAGGCATCAGAGGCTGAGGGCGAACAGGAAGAGGTGAGGGAAGGTAAGAGGAGGGAGGGAACTTCTGGGGGGCCTTGGACAGCAGACCTGCTGTCCGGGAGAGTTTAGACAGCATGATTGGTTCCTTCTATCTTCAACAGCATGCTGAGTCTGACTCCCCCTACTCTGAGCGGTGAGTCAGAGCCCGTGGCCTTGAGGGGGTGGCTGGGCTGGGGGTGAAGGAGGAGGGCGCAGCCAGCGGAAGGAGAGCGGCCCTGGGGGGTCAGGCACTTCCTCGGAACAGCCTCACTTGTGACCGTGGCTCACTCAGCCACAGCCTCCCCACAGGGCGGGCAGAGTTCTCCAGCCTGCAGCGGTGTGGGCACCTGAGCTCCCGAGGACCCAGCCTGCAGGCCACGCTGCCTCTACCTCCTCCAGAATGGCCACTGTAGGTCTGCCTTGGCTTCTCTTTCCACTCTGGGGACCTCAACAAGGACAGAAGAAGGGTCCCCCTGGAGGGCAGGGCTGGGCGGGGGCGGGGGACATGTAGAGCAGCCTGCACAGGTGGGACCCAGCACCCTCACAACAGAGCAAGCCGCTGAGGGTCCAGATTCTTGCCCTGACTCCGGCCTCGGGCAGCCCCTTCCCTCCCCAGGGCCCTGGGCAAGCTGCTCCCAGCCCCCGGGGGGGTGCGGCTTTCTGAACTGAATGCTGGTGTACAGCTCAGAGTGTGAGGGGCAAGAGGCTGAGGCTCCCAACTTGTTTCCCTCCCTTGTTGCCTCTGACCTAGGGGCCCAAGGGAGGGCAGAGGCCACAGAGAAGGAGCAAGCGGTGGCCGGTGAGAGCCACAGAAGTGGCAGCCGGGCTCAGCCGTACAGTCAGGACCTGGGGGCCAGTACCTGCAGCACGATGGGGAGCAGCTTCCTCCTGTGGGGTCCTGGTGACCCTCCAAGGCCAGGACACCTGGCTTGTCGCCCTGTGCACCAGGCCTTCCCAAGGAATTCTTAGGGCTGCTTGGGGAAGAGGGTATGAGCTTGCGGGGCTGGAGATTTGGATTGAGTTGGTCGAGGGTGAGCTGGGCCCGGAGTCTGGGCCCAACCGGGGCCATTTATACCATCTCTGCCCTCCCCCCCCCCATGTCGGATTCCCTTTAGACCTGGAGGAACACCATATCTTCCCAGAGCCTCGCTCAAATGCCTCCTCCTTCAGGAAGCTCTCCTGAGTTTCACAAACCCTCCACACACACACATTGTTTGAGGGGAGGCACGGGGCAGGTTTGACTGGAGAGCAGGTTAGGAGCCTGTGTGCGACCTTGAGAGGGTCGCAGTGACCTCTGAGCTCTGTGGGACAGGGTGCATGTGAGCTCACTCGGGGAAGCTGGGGCTCTTTTCCCCAGGTGCAAGCTCTGGGGGGTCCGGAGGACAGAAAAGCAGACAGGCAAGGTGCCGAATTGCAGGGCCTGCCTGGTTTGCAGTTGCCAGGCCGAGCGCCCTAGGGTGGAGGGCTGGTGAGCACCAGACTCCGGAAAGAGACCGAAGAGAGGCAGGATTCGCCACCGCCTTCCCCTGGGGGAAGAGGGCCACATGAGCAGGACCCAGGAGGGCTGGGAGCGGGCAGCCGGGTGCTGGGACCCGTCCCCTGGGCCTGGGACACCAGAGCACCAGGCACCCCACCGAGGGACTGAATTTCGGGGCTGGCTGTCATCACCAGTGTTGACACTGTCAACACTGTCAACACTGTCAACCACCAGTGTTGGTGCTGTCATGTCTGCATGGTGCGTTCTGGTGTCAGTCAACGGGGCAGGGCCCCCTTGTCACCTGTCACCTCCACAGATGTGGGGGACCGCCTGTGTGCCTGGGCGAGACCAGGGCCTGACTCCCAGGAGCTTGGCCTTGGATGCGGGGGGAGGCCGGGAGAGGCTGTTCCTGGAGGTGGGCCGGCTGGGCCTCACGCGTCCATCTGTCCTGTTCCAGTCCCGGGACTTCACGGCCCACACGGGCTATGAGGTGCTGCTGCAGCGGCTGCTGGACGGCAGGAAGATGTGCAAGGATGTGGAGGAGCTGCTGAGGCAGAGGTGAGAAGCGACAGGCCAAGGGGAGGGCCGCCAGGTGGGAGGGGGGCCGTCTTCCACCTGGCTCCTGGGGAAGGGCCGAGCCCCCCACCCAGCCAGGCTGCTGTCAGAGCACCCCCAGGTTTAAAAAGCCAGGAGTTGCTGGGCATGGTGGCACATGCTTGTAATTCCAGTACTTGGGAGGCCGGGGCAGGAGGATTGCAGTTTCAAGGCCAGCCTCAGCAACTTAGTGAGACCATCAGCAAACTTAGCAAGAGCCTGTTTCCAAATAAAAAATAAACAGGGCTAGGGGTGTAGCTTGGAGGTTCAATCCCCAGTATCAAAAATAAGTCAGGAAAGCTGGGTGTGGTGGCACACACCTGTAATCCCAGCATTTGGGAGGCTGAGACTGGAAGATCCGGGTTCTCGGCCAGCCTCAGCTACCTAGTGAGGCACTCCACAACTTAGTGAGACTCTGTTTCAAAATAAAGAATTAAAAAAAAAATAGGACTGGGGGTATAGCTCAGAGGTAGAATGCCCCTGAGTTCAATCCCCAGTACTACAAAAAAAAAAAAAAGTCAGGAGTCTCCTGTTTACCCAACCTGGATTTCTCTGGAGGGCAAACCCTTATGTCTTTTCTGACATCTTGTATTTGGCCAACACTTATATCAGGAAGCGCCAGGGCCTTAACTTTTTCTAGCAGCCCTGCCTGTCCCCCAAGGCAGACTAGGGGTGGTACTTCGGTTCCATGCAGACCCTGGAGGGCCGGGCTGGCAGCCCTGGAGGGACATTGGAAGGACACAGGCCCCGCTGTCTTGCAGGGCGCAGGCGGAGGAGCGGTACGGGAAGGAGCTGGTGCAGATCGCCCGGAAAGCTGGCGGGCAGACGGAGATCAAGTAAGAGCGCAGTGGTGGCCCCCCTTTGCCAGAGCCTTCCGGATTCCACACAGACTAAGGCTTCCTGCTGGGGGGACTGTCAGGGAGGGTCTGCACTGCCCCAGCTCAGCGCTGCATCGGGCATGTGCTTCTGCGTGTGGGCCTGAGTGCTGGGAAGGGCTGGCCCGGGGCGGGGGGGGGGGGGGGGCATCCGTCCTCCCCTGCCTGGCTCCCAGCGCCAGCTCCTCAGCCAGCGGAGGGACCTCAGGCTGGCCGTGGGCAGTGCATCTGTCTCTGTCTCTCAGCAGTGACGGGATAAGGCACAGCCTCCCTCTGAGGACTGAGAGGTCCTGGGGCTCAACTGAGGCCTGGGGGTGGGGGCAGCGGAGGCCGCTGCCATGGAGGATGGAGCGAGGGGTTCTCCCGCCCTGGAGAAGCCAGGTGGCGAGTGACATGGAGAAGCCAGCTGATCAGGGAAGCTGAAGGGGAGCTTCCTAATGGGATGGGGGGCTGCTCTGGGAAGGGGCAGATGTTGGCCCTGGGTGGGGACAGAGGTAGGCTGAGGTCAGACAGTGCTCTGGACTCCAGGTTCTGAAGGGCTCTACGCACCAGGGCGCCCAGGCCCCCTTTCCTCCACCCGCTCCTGATGTCAAGGGGTGACTCGCCTGGCTCAGCCCAGGAGAGAGACCAGAGCACAGAACGCTGTCTAGGTCTCTAAGACCACAGAGCACCTCAGCCGTCCCTGCTCCAACCAGGAGCTGGAAGGAAGGAAGGAGGGAAGGAAGGAGGGAAGGAAGGAAGGAAGGAGGGAAGGAAGGAAGGAAGGAAGGAGGGAAGGAAGGAAGGAAGGAGGGAAGGAAGGAAGGAAGGAAGGAAGGAAGGAAGGAAGGAAGGAAAGAAAGTAAGTAAGTAAGTTGGATAAGAGGGCTAGAGCCGTGTGGGCCAGGAGAGATTAGTACCCAAAGCCCAAAGGTCCATGTGCTAGAGCAGAAGGTGTGCACACAGCTCTGGGAAGAGAATACACACACTCTGGACCCTGCTCCACCTTTGTGAGCTGTGTGGCTATGGGCAAGTTGCTTGACCTCTCTGAGTTTGTTTCTCCTCTGCCCACTCCAGTGGGCTATGGTGCAGGTAAGCAAGGGCCTGGCCTGAGGATCCCCAGGTGGGGCTGGGTGCTGATTGCAGGCTGGGCACAGAGGAAGGCTGAGGCCAGATAAGGAATGAGTGTGTCTGTCAGGCCTATGTTCCTCTCTTCTGGGAAGAGTGCCGGGCCAGGCGGGGGGAGTGTGAGCCACAGGAGCCAGACCAGCTGGAAAGGAGAACTCTCCCAGAAGGAGGGACCTCACCGGGAGGGGAGGGTGGAGGGGAGCCAGGGGGGCGGGTCTTCGTGAGGCATGCTCAGGGGGCTGTGAGTCACAGAGGACAAAATGCGGGTGGCCAGCTGGGGAGGTACAGAACATCTTGCCTTTTTAGATATGTGCAGTGGAGCTAGGCACAGTGGCACATGCCTTGAATCCCAGGACTTGGGAGGCTCAGACAGGAGGATCACAGGTTCAAGGCCAGCCTCAGCAATTTGGCAAGACCCTGTTTCAAAGTAAAAAATAAAAAGGACTGGTTCCCAATACAGGAAAAAAAGGAAGAAGGAAAGCAGAAAAGAAAGAAGGAAGGAAAGAAGGAAGGAAGGAAGGAAGGAAGGAAGGAAGGAAGGAAGGGTGGGTGCAGTGATCGGGTTGAGGCTCTGGGTATCCCTGGTTCCCTTCGTGGCCTTGGAAGGCAGAATCAGACAGGGGCTGCCCTGGCTTATTTTCCGTGTGACCTTGGGAGGGTTGCTCCTTTGGGTCCCTGCCTGAGAGGAACTCTGGGTACCCTTGACGACAGGTTAGGGGAATGCTCAGTAAACATCGGGGGTCTTATTCTTGGGGGTGGGGGAGTACTGGGGATTGATCCCAGGGCCATTCTACCCTGAGCTACACCCCTAGCCCTATTTTAATTTTGAAACAGAGTCTCATAAGGTTGCTGAGGGCCTCACTAAGTTGCTGGCTCTGGTCTTGAACCTGTGATCCTCCTGTCTCAGCCTCCCATGTACTGAGATAACAGGTATGCACCATCACACCCGGCCTGGCTAGTCACCTCTTAAAATGATTTGAGGTGTGAACCTCTTACGCACATAGTTGGCAGCAAAAATCCTTGGGGCAACCGGGTGTGGTGGCGCACACTTGTAATCCCAGCATTTGGGAGGCTGAGACCGGAGGATCCGGGTTCGTGGCCAGCTTCAGCTACCTAATGAGGCACTCCACAACTTAGTGAGACCCAGTTTCAAAATAAAGAATAAAAAATAGGGCTGGGGGTATAGCTCAAAAGTAGAACACCCCTGAGTTCAATCCCCAGTACCGCAAAAACAAAACAAAACAAAACAAAAGAACTCCTTGGGGCAAATCAGGTTTGGTCTCCAAACCCCAGGGAGCCCCGCATGCCCTTTGCACGCGTCCTGAAGGCATGTCAGCGTCTCTGACACCTCACGGCCGGTCCTGCAGAAGGTTCGCCCTGACTGTGCAGCCCAGCCGCCAGGCCTCGCTCAGTTGCCCCCATCCCTCAGGTCTGTCTGAATTGCCGCCTCCCCCAGAAAGCTGCCACCTCCCCGCCCCGGGCCGGGTGCCTTCGCGCTCCCCAGAAGCTGCTCGAGCAGGGGCTCAGGAAATGAAGCGGGATGGAGGCGGGAGGTGATGGAGGCCGGCCAGCTTCCTCTGAGCCCCTCCGTGGTGACGGTGAGCAAGGATGGGCCCAGAGGGGTGTGTGTTCAAGTCCTCAGACCCCATCTCACCTCCACCAGTTACAAACCTAAAATGCTGTGGTTTTTCTGCCAGAAGAGATTTTTTTTTTTTAATGATCTCTGTTCCTGGGAGCTTGGAGAGTATGAGGCCATCACTGGGGCAGTTCACTGTGGGCACAACCTCTGGCAGGGCGAGAGAGGGCCTCCTGGCCAGCAGGTGGGCAGGGGATAGGGATGCCACAGCAGGGACGTAAGGTGGCACATGCCATGTGATAGGGAGAGCACAGGAGGAGCCGTTTGTACTGGGAAACTAGACTGTGTTTGAACACTGAGTTGCAGGCTGAGCTTCCTGAGAGCCAAGTCAAAAAGGGCAATGGGGCAAGTTACACATGAGGGCATTGGTGACAGATGAGAGGAGGTAGAGGCCGCCATGGAGGCACAATACCAGCGTCAGACGAGTCCTAACCTCCACGCCAAGGCGAGACAGGGTCATTGCAGCAGTAACCCACTCCTTTCTTGGAAAGAAGCAGAGGTGTGGCCTTGAGCTTCTGTCTCTTACCAGTTAGGTGGCAATGGGGCAGCCTCATCTTGCTCATTTGTAAAATGAGGATCAGAAAGATCTCTTCACTTGCAGAGTTGAGGATTGAATTATCTAGGCAGCCATCCTGGATATGCAGCCGAGGGCAGAGGGCAGAGGACAGAGGACAGAGGGCAGAGGACAGAGGGCAGAGGACAGAGGGCAGAGAGCAGAGGGCCAGGCCCCACTGGGCATTTCAGCTCAGCCTGCCTGGGGAGGAAGCTGCATCTCTGACCTGGGCTGCTGCTAGTCTGTGGCCCTGCTGACCCTGTGGGTCTTTACAGGCTGCTGCTCCTCCTTGGTCTCAGTTTCCCCAACTGTTCAAGGAGAGGAGAGAGCCCCGGGGAAGCTTGCCTCGCTCTAGGTGCGGGAAGGTGGGAGAAAGCTGCCCGGCCTCCCCCAGCAGGGTGTCCCGGGGGAGTGTCATACAGCCACACGGCCACCAGGGGGCAGGCGAGCCGCTCCGCAGAGGCGCTGGCCGGTGGGCAGCTGCTGGATGCGGCGGCGACAGGACGCCTCGCAGTTGCCTCGCGGGACCCCAGCAAGCCCGGCCATACTCTGGCCCCAGTGCTCCTGCCCGACTAGATTGACTGTGGCTCCTCAGGCGTTCAGGGGACAAGGCTCTGCGACGTGTCTCACTCCCTTAGTTAAATGTCTCTCTGCACCCCTGGGCCCGGGCTGGGGCTCCTCGGGTACTGCACCCCACACCCATGCTGCTGAGCAGGAATCTGCTGCAGCCATGCTGAGGGGAGAGAGAGAGAGCCCCCACCTGGCTTCAAGGCCAGTGGGACTTCTGATAAGCTCTTAGGGGAGCAGGTTTGTGGGGCAGCACAGGTCACAGGTGTAGGGACCTGGGTGGGGTCTGCAAATGTGTTCTGGGAGGATTGCACAACGTGGCGCCCTTTGTAAAGCTCCTACATCGTACCAGGTCCTGATAGAGGTGCCTTATACACATTAAGGCATGGAACCCTCACTACCTTCCCCATCTTACAGAAAGGAAACAGATACAGAAAGGTAAAGAGACGTGCCCAAGGTCACACAGCAAATGAGCAGCAGAGGCTGGATTGGATCCGGGCCATCTGGCTCCAGGACCGGCTTTTAATGCTTTTAGGAGTCCAGAGCAGGAAGAGGCCTCTGTGAGATCTTCCACACGCCTCTGGCTTCCCTGGGAATACACGATGTCTCCGCTTAGTGGGTTCTTATCCAGTGGATTTCAATGAACGATGCTCAAGGATTGACGAAAGGTCTAGAAATATGAAAGTTTATTTGAAGTCAAGGAAAGAGAGAAGACAAAAACAGCTCCCCCCGTGTGGAGGGGAAGAGTCCCAGAAAGAGAAACAGCAGAGTTCCTGGGAAGCGGGCTTTTAAACCTCACTGAGGTTCCCCATCTGCTCTTTTATGATTGGTCAGAACTGGGTCTTGGGGAACCAATGCCTTTTGTACAATTTCAAGCCTTAATCTGAATTGCCGTCTTGTGAGCTGGTGAGCCCTCATCTCCTGGCGCCCCCTGCTCAGCTCCCCCCACCTCACAGAAGGTGATAAAGACGCCTTTCTAATCCCTCCATTCCCGGCACTCTGCCCGGCCTCTCTGGCCTGGGAGCTCAGCCCTTGGCAGGCCCCTGCTCCTGAGAGCGGATGGGCTGGAGAGCTGCTCTCTCATCCGTCCTGCTTCTGCCCAGGGACCCTCTGCCGCGGCATGCCTGGTTACCCAGCAGTAGACAGGCCTGGGTGCCGGGGCCAGGGGCTCCAGCGCCTCCGTTCAGACCCAACTCCACGGTTGTGGGGACGACCCCCCCCCCCGCCCCAGTAGGGCAGCCAGAGAAAAGACAGGACGCCCAGTTCCATTGACTTTCAGATAAACAGAATGCTTTTTAAATGGGGAGTTTTGGTTGTTTAACTAAGATCCAAGTGAACTGGGCGTCCTGTCTTTTTCTTTGCTCCATCTGGCAGCCCTACTGCTTGGATATCGTCCTTGCCGCTTGCCTGCGCCAGTCTCTTTCCTTCCCTCTCGCCTTGGCGTCCACCCTGGAGCAGGCAGCACCCACGGCCCTGCCTGCCTGTGCCCCTGCCCGCCTAGAGGCCCCAGCTTCTCCTCCAGCTTCCTCCATATGCCTCAGGCCGCCTGCAGGGAGCTGGGTCTGCCCTCTTCTGCTTCAGACTCATCTTGGAAGCACTGGGCGCCCCAAGAGGAGGAGAGGGGTTTTGAGGAGGGAGGGGGCATCCTGAGCTGGGCCCCTCTAAGAATGCAGACAAGAGCAGAGGTGAGCTCCACACCTCCCTCTTCTGCCACAGCTGGGGTGATGGGGGGGGGTAGTTTGCTTTATCATTTCCAAATAGAGAGCTTTGGCCAGGCCTGGTGGCGCACACTTGTAATCTCAGTACTCGGGAGACTGAGGCAGGATTGCAGGTTTGAGGCCAACCTCAGCAACTTAGCATGATCCTGCTTCAAAATTAAAAAGGGCTGGGAGTGTAGCTTGGAGGTAGAATGCTCCTGGGTTCAATCCCCAGTAAAAGCAAACAAACAAACAAACAAACAAAAAACCTCCAACAAAATAAAACAGAGAACTTTGCCTTCCAGAAGCTCCAGTTTGTGTAGATGGCTAGAGAGTCCCTTGGGTCCAGACCAGTGTGTGTGTGTGTGTTAAAGGCCCAGGCCCTCCCACCAAAATAAAAGCCCTTGAGGCCAGCAGGACTTCAGGTTCTCATGGTGCCATCCCCCTGCTGACCCGGCCTTCCTGTTTTGCAGCTCCCTGAGGGCCTCCTTTGACTCCCTGAAGCATCGTAAGTCCCGAGAGTCCCTTCCCTGGGCTGCAGGGTGGCAAGTCTCCTGGAAACCCAGATCCCTCATAGAGGAGGGTGGATTCTGGCCAGAAGGCTGCAGCCAGTTTTGCACGGGCTGCCAGCCAGGTGGAGGATTTGTGGAGAGAGGTGAGGTGTGGGGTGCTGTGGTGGCTGAGGCCGTGCTACCACCCTAGAGATGGAGAACGTGGGCAGCGCACACATCCAGCTGGCCCTGACCCTGCGCGAGGAGCTGCGGAGCCTCGAGGAGTTCCGGGAGAGGCAGAAGGAGCAGAGGAAGAAGGTGAGCAGCACTGGGGGCCGGAGGGAGCGGAGGGAGCGGGCGTCCTGATGAGCCAGCAAGGGCGGACGCAGCGCCCCAGGCCTCGGGGGCCAGTGGCTTGAAGGAGGAAGCGTGCGCACAGGAACCTGCGCTCTTGGCCTGGACAGCCCACTGGGGATACTGGCCTGAGCTAGGGAAGAGGGGAACATGGTGATCCTCTTGACGATCCTACTGCACACACTGCAGAGGGTTAGGGACAACTTGGGGTGGCCTAGAGCATCCAGCCTGAGTTACTTCTGGAAACTGGTTCAGGGCTGTTTGTCCTGAAGAAAGGCAGTCGGGTGCTGTGGTTCAGGCCTGTAATCCCAGTCCTTGGGAGGCTGAGACGGGAATATCGCAGGTGTGAGGCCAGCCTCAGCATCTAGCAAAGAATCTCAGCAGCTTAGCAAGACCCTGATTCAAAGTTTAAAATGGGGGAGGGAGAGTGGCTGAGGTGTCGCTCAGAAGTAGAATGCCCCTGGTTTCAATCACCAGTACCAAAAAAGAAAGAAAGAAGAAAGGAAGGAAGGGAGAGAGAGAGAGAGAGAGAGAGAGAGAGAGAGAGAGAGAGAGAGCGCAAGAGCGAGAGCGAGAGAGAGAGAGAAAGAAGAAGAAAAAAAGAAAGACAGAGGAACTGGGAGCCAGTTCCTCCAGGTGACCCGAGGCTGAGGGGGCAGACACAGACTGCAGGGGTAGGGTGGGCATCAGGCTCAGCTGAGCACCCAGAGGTACTTCTCACCAATGTGCAGGGCCCGGCCGACCCTAGGTGGAGCGATGGCATGGCGGGGAAGTGAGGTCCCCACCACGGGAGTTGTGCAAGCAGAGGCTGGAGGGTACTTGTCAGGGAGACTGCAGGGCTGGGCGGGGTGGCTCTCCTCTGAGCCTGTGACCCTGACTGGGAGGCAGGGAGGATGCAGGCTGGGTCTGAACCTGGGGAGCGGGGGCTCAGCCTCCCGGGGTCTCAGGGGTGGGGGGTCCCCGGGAGCGGTGGGAGAGGCCCGCACACAGATGCCTCTTGCCGTGAGAGGAAGGGGCGTTGGAAAGTGTCTGAAGAGCTGAAGGTGGGCAAGATGCAACTCAACTGTGAAGGAAGAAGGCTCCGCCTTGCGGCGGGGCCCGGGCGTCCACCTCCCAGGCTTTGGGAACTCGGGACCCCTCAGTTGCCACACACAGGGCCCGGCTCTGATTAGCAGCTCTTATCACTGAAAGTCAGCTTGGCCGCAGGCCCGCTGCCAGCTGCGTGTCGGGCCTTCAGGAGTCTACACTTGGCTTCCTGAGCAGACAGCGGGTCCTCCTCGCCATCCTCAGCGGCGGCCTGGCCTTGAGGTGCTGGAGCAGGTGACCTCTCTGAGCTGGGCCCTGCAGACCACGCAGGACCCCTGCCACAGGGAGGCCCCGGCCCAGCTACTCTGAGCAGGCGGTAGAGGGACTGTGATATGGAATGGCGGGCCCGTGTAGCCACACGCGTGTGCAGGAGAGGGTGAGCAGGCCGGCCTCCCCTGGCCCTGTGCACAGGTGTACATTCCCATGTGTGTGTGCCTGTGCCTCGTGCCTGTGCAGCCCGGATCCTCCTTGAGACCCCAGGCACAAAGGGGTCCCGATCCTAGTGCCAGGCGCGTTTTACTCCTGACTCTCCTCCTTCCTGGTGCCCGGCCGCTGTCCTGGCTGCTTCACCTTCTCCATGTGAACAGGAAGCCTGGCAGGCGAGTGTGGGTGCAGCCGCTGTGCCTGCGTGAGTGTGTAGCCGTGGCTGTGCATGGGTGAATGTGGGCACGCTAGTGAGCGGTCTCTGGGTGTGCCCACGTGAGGCTCTTTGCACAAGTGTGTGCCAGAATGTGCTCACTGCATAAGCAACCGTGGTGTGTACGGGTGAGTGAAGGACTCTGTGTCTGCGCCTGTCGCTGGAGGTCAGCAGCGTCGCTGGGCAAGGGTAGCTGTGAAGGAGGAGGCTCCAGGAGGAGAACATCCCGTCACCACCGCCTAGAGCCAGGAGGGGGCGCTGCGCCTCATCCCAGGGACAACCCGTCCTCTTGGCCTAGGGGAGCGTCCTGAGGCCGCGGCCCCCTGCTCAGAGCCTCGTGTCCCCTGCAGTACGAGGCCGTCATGGACCGAGTCCAGAAGAGCAAGCTGTCACTCTATAAGAAGGCCATGGAGGTGAGTGTGAGTCTCAGACGGCTGCGTCCCCTCCTGGGAACCCTGGGCTGGGCACCCGGGACTGGCCCGGTGAGTGAGCAGATCAGCCTGGGGGCCTGACCAAGGGCAGAGGGACAGTCCCACAGTGACCCATGGGTGACCCAGGGAGGAGGGATCCCTGAGTGTCCACAGGACCCCGGGCAGCAAGAGGGGACGGTTCCTAGGAAGGCAGCGAGAACACATGGCACCTGCAGGGACCAGGCCTCAAGAGACGGGGCCGGGGCAGACAGGAGGGAGCCCACAGCAAGACTGCCAGCAGCCCCCAGCTGCTCAGTCCTCATGCCCTCCCCCTAGATCAGGGTCCCTGGCGGGGCGCCCACTCCCCTACAGCCCCCCACAGCCCCCACAGTAGAGGCAGGCTGGGTTCAGGGGCCTCCCGGGGGCACCACCAAGTCACACCCTCCAAACCCCAGTCCAAGAAGACGTACGAGCAGAAGTGCCGCGACTCGGACGACGCTGAGCAGGCCTTCGAGCGCGTCAGTGCCAGTGGCAGCCACCAGAAGCAAGTGGAGAAGGTGCTCGGGGCCACAGGGTGTCACCAGGGCTGGGGCAGGAGAGGCACAGAAGGGGCACACGGACACCCCGGGGACACTCTAGCTGCTCCGCGCTCTCTGACCCCAGTTTCATGTCTGTGCAGTGAGATTCCTAGAATCTCAGAGTACGACCAAGAGGGTCACCTCCACCCCCCTGTCATCTCCAGGCTGCACCCAAGGGCCCATTCATCAGAGCAGGCTCTTGAGGGGCTCGAGCTCACAGGCAGGGTTCAGTAGGCCTGTATTGCACAGAGGAAATCGAGGCCCGGGGAGGCTCAGAGCCCGAGGCTGGGGCTGAGCACCCTCTCCTTTGTCCTCAGAGCCAGAACAAGGCCAAGCAGTGCAAGGACTCGGCCATCGAGGCAGGTATGTGGGCCCCGGCGTGGTGGCCTGGCCCGTCCCCCACCACACACGTCCCTCAGCCGGGCCACTTGCCATCACCCCTACACACACACACACACACACACACACACGTCTGCACAGGCTGCTCTTGCTGCTTTATTTAAGCTCACGCCACCCTATGAGATGGCTGCGACTGCTAGCCCTGTCTTAGCAGATGAGGAAAGTGAGGGACAGAGCTTAAGTAATTTGCCCGAAGTCACGCAGCCCATCAGTGGCGGTGACTGGCTCCAGAGGCTGGGGTTGCAGGGCCACCTCTGTGGAGAGGGGCCCTCGTTTCTCTCTCTGCCTCAGGCACACACCCAGCTTCTCTGGGCAGCTGTCTCCTCCATCTTTAGCCTGAGGCCAGCCTTTCCCTGCTGACCTCATCCCAGGACAAAGCCCAGCCTCCTCCCTTCCCCAGGAAGGCTCTCCCCACTTCTGCTCTGCCTCTCCCTTGGCTAGGGGACGGGTGACCCAGGAGATCTGGGGGCAGAGGTCACGACCCCAGCTCAACAACTCCAATGCCCCCTCGGCCCCTCCAAGAGTGCATGGCCGTCCTCCTCCAGCCTCAGTTTCCCATCTGGACTCTGAGCTCCAGTGCCTGGGCCTCCCCTCCAGCCCAGGTGCCCTCCGGGGAGGAGGACCCGCAGGGGCGGGCACCGGGGCGCTGGGGGCTGCCTGGCCTCCCTGAGGGCTGCCTGTGCTTCCAGAGCGAGTGTACAGGCAGAACATCGAGCATCTGGAGAAGGCGCGGGCCGAGTGGGAGCAGGAGCACCGCACCACCTGCGAGGTGAGGCGGGGCACGCAGCCTCAGTTTCTCCAGTCACAAATGGGAAAGACGCCCATCCCCGTGCTCTGCTGGAAGCTGCGGGCTGGGGCTCGCCGCCTGGCTTTGGGCCTGGGTCCCTCTGTAGCAGGCAGGCATTCTTCACCCCCTTTGTGCTGAAGCCAAAACGGGGGCCCTGACAAAACCCACAGCTTCCCTGGGCCCCGCTGATGGTCAGCGTGGGAGACCCGGCTCAGGACTCTGCGTCCAGTGCTCCTCTCACTACCTGTCCCGTGTGTGGCGACCTCCCTCCCAGCAGCCTCAAGACTGCCAGGGGTGGGACCCTATAGACGTAGCTGCCCCTGCAGCCCCTCTTCACTGCCCTCTTTCCCAGGCCTTTCAGCTGCAGGAGTTTGACCGGCTGACCATTCTCCGCAACGCGCTATGGGTGCACTGCAACCAGCTCTCCATGCAGTGTGTCAAGGACGACGAGGTGGGGCTGGGGCGTGGGGCGGGGCTGGGGGCGTGGGGTGGGGCTGATCACGTGAGTGCGTGGGGCGGGGCTGGGGGCGTGGGGCGGAGCTGAGGGCGTGGGGCGGGGCTGGGCACTTGAGGGCAGGGCAGCCCAGGTCCACCACGCCTGTCAGTGGACACCTAGTGGCCTGTGGTCCCAGCGCTGGCCTGGGAAGCTCAAAGCTGGGCCTCTGCTCCCGGCACCCAGGTCAGGCCGCTCGGTGTGGAGCAGGGCGCTGACTTGCTGCCTGCAGGCCCAAGCCTCTGTGGTCACGCTGGGGAGTGTAGGTTTGCAGAGGGGCTGGACCACCCAGAGACTCCAGGCCTGGTGCTCGAAGGAGCCCAGGTCCAGTCCCTCTCCCACCCCAAGGATGTCCACATCTTCTTCCTGAGCCCCACGTGGTGGGTGGGACAGGGTGCATCCTCCCCTGCAGAGGGGCCGCTACCTCTGTGAGTAATGGTGACCCGAGACTTGACCTCTCAGGCATCCCTGAGGCAGGTGCCTCCACCTGGACCCCTGCGCGTGGGCCTTAGTTCCGAACGTGCCCACCTGGGGCCCCTCCTGGCGGTGTGAGGAGAGTGGGCTCCAGATCCAAAGCCCTGCTGCGCTGCATTCTTGTTCTGTGACCAAGGGCATGTCACTTTCCTCCTCTGAGTTTCCTTGCCCATAAAACAGGGATGGAGTGTCTGCCTCAGTGGCCAGGGTGCACAGGGCCTTGAGCACAGAAGGGTTAGGAACCAGGGAGCCACAGGCCAGGGCTTCCACCCCTGGGCAGGGACGTTCCGTCCCCAGGTCCCTCATTTCAGGTGCTGAGCCCCGGGGTCGCTGGCTGGTGAGCAGGCGCGAGCCCGGCCCCACCACCTCTGCTCTTCTCACCCCAGCTGTACGAGGAGGTGCGGCTGACGCTGGAAGGCTGCAGCGTGGACACCGACATCAACGGCTTCATCCAGGCCAAGAGCACAGGCACCGAGCCCCCGGGTAAGCGCAGCCTCGGTCCCAGCCTGCCTGGCCCTAGATCTGGACAAGGGCTCTCAGAGGCTTGGGTGCCAGGACAGGGCCAGATAGCCCATTGCTCCACTCCCTTCTGGGTGGAGGAGCTAGGCCAGACCCAGGGGGAGGGATCAGGGACAGTCCCAGGCATTCAGAAGGAAGAGGTGGCCAGGCGTGGTGGCGCATGATTGTAAGCCCAGTACTTGGGAGACTGAGTCAGGAGGATCAAAGGTTCAAGGGCAGCCTCTGCAAGTAATGAGACTCATCAACCTAGTGAAACCCTGTTTCAAAATAAAAATAAAATAGGGCTGGGTGTATAACTCAGGGGTAGAATGCCCCTGGGTTCAATCCCCAGTACCAGAGAGAGACAGACAGAGAGAGAGAGAGAGAGAGAGAGAGAGAGAGAGAGAGAGAGAGGCAGAGAGACAGAGAGACAGAGAGAGAGAGAGAGAGACAGAGAAGGAAGAGGTGGCGCACACCTATAATTCTAGTACTTGAGAGGCTGAGATGGGAGGATCACAGGTTCAAGGCCAGCCCAGCAGGGGTCTTAGCAACTTAATGAGACCCTATTTTTTGTATTATTATTATTATTATTATTATTATTATTATTATTATTATTATTTGAAACAGGGTCTAGCCAAGTTGCTGAGGGTCTCATTAAGTTACTGAGGCTGGCCTTGAATCTGTGATCCTCTTTTCTCAGTCTCCCAGGTACTGAGATTACAGGTGAGTGCCACCATGGCTGGCTGCAAGATTCTGTTTCAAAATAAAAAACAAAAGTGATAAAAGTGCTGGGGGGATAGCTCAGTGGTAAACTCAATCCACAGTACCAAAAAAAAAAAAAAAAAGAAGAGGTGGGGACAGGGATTAGAAGTAGGAAACCTCTCCCAGCCGCATCCCAGTCCATTTGCTCCCATTGAGTCCTGAGCCCAGAATACCCACGTGTTTTCAGTGGCACCCACAGTGCTGGGTCTCATGGGAGCATCAGGTTGGGTAGGGCTAGGATGGAAAAGTGGGGCCCCCATCTGGGCCTCTCGGCCAGACAGTTTGGGGTGTCAGGGGATGCAGGCACCGCCTGTCCTGCCCTTGCTGGCCCGGCCTCACAGGCTTGCTGTCCACAGCTCCGGTGACCTACCAGAACTACTACGACCGGGAGGTCACCCCGTCATCTGGCAGCCCTGGCATACAGCCGTCCTGCGGCATGATAAAGAGGTAAGGCTCCATGGACGCCGGCCGGCCGGGCCAGCGCTGGACTGGGCCTCCCTCCTGCAGCTGGCTGTTCCACACACATTCACAGAACACCTGTCTTGGGCTGGGCATTCTGCAGCCACGAGACAAGCTCAAAGCAGGCTTGTGGAACCCTCAGCTGAAGGGGGCCCAAGCTGCTCACTAGCCACTGTGTGCAGAGCCCTGCTGGGTGGCTTCCTTCTCCCTTTGCCTGCTGCAAGCTTGGGGGTGCTCTGGGCCATCAGGCTGCAGGGGTGACTCTCCGGCTGGCACAGCTGGAGCCTGTGAGAATTCTCACAAGAGGCTCGGAGAATTCTCCAGGCTTTTCCAGGGCCTCTCCTTCCCTGGCCTGGCTGTGGTTGAGTGCCGAGGTCCCGGGGCTGTGCCCGATATGTCACCTGGTCCACGGGTCCATGGGGAAGAGGGCTGGATGGCTCAGGCTGGTGACGATCCCAGCGGGGCGTGTCTGAACTCAGCTCTGCTGCAGCTCCTGCCCCTGTGGGCTTGGTGGGTGTGTCCTTAGAAACCCTATGGAGCCACAGTACTTAGGAGGATCACAGATTCAAAACCAGCCTTGGCAACTTAGCAAGACCTTCTGCAGTTTAGTGAGACCCTGTATCAAAATAAGAAATAAAATTGGGTTGGGGGTATAATTTAGAGGTAGAATGCCTCTGGGTTTAATCCTCAATACCAAAAAAAAAAAAAAGGAAGGCAGGCAGCCCATGGAGCAGGTGCTGAGATGATTCCTGCTGGGAAGGAAGGGCATGGGCACCCTCTGGGGAGCCCTCCTGTCTGGGAGGGAGGGCTGGCCCCAACCCCAGAGAGAAGGTCCTGGAATTCTCCCCATCTAACCCACCTGCTTCCAGTGGGGCCTGGAGCGTCAGGTGAGGGGACCCACCCGCTTCCCTCCTGTCCTCAGGTTCTCCGGACTGCTGCATGGAAGCCCCAAGACCATATCCTCCCAAGCTCCTGCCGGTAACGAGGGTACCATGGGAGGTCCTCAAACGTTATGTGACCCCCGGGGGGTTGGAGAAGG
This sequence comes from Graphiurus murinus, assembly GCA_004027655.1. Taxonomy (NCBI): domain Eukaryota; kingdom Metazoa; phylum Chordata; class Mammalia; order Rodentia; family Gliridae; genus Graphiurus; species Graphiurus murinus. The sequence continues at coordinate 59,888 of PVLC010002693.1, read as the reverse complement.
CTCCTACATGGCATAGATGGGGCCAGGGGGGCCACAAAAGGGAAAGGGTGTCCCCTCCAACAGAAAGAGGGGTAGCGGAGAGATGGCCAAACCTGGGGGAGGCCCATGTGGGTGGGCCTCCGGGGCCACTATCCATCCAAAGGGTCAGGGTCCAGGCCTCGTCCTGTTCTCAGCCTCCACAGAGACCCTGAGCTCCACCCCCAAGCAGAACGAGGGTGTCTATGCGGCCATCGCGGTGCAGGAGACGCTGGGGCCCCCTGTCCCGCCAGCACAGGACTACCGGGCGCTCTATGACTACACAGCACAGGTGGGGCCCTGTCCTCTGAGCAGGAGAGGAGGGCGCGTGTGCCTGGGTGTGAGTACACACGTGGGTACCCATGCCTGGAGGGTGCTGGGAGCACAGGTGCTGGCACAGACCCTGTGCTGAAGAGGGGCTCTCAGTGCTCATTGCTGAGTGTGGGAACAGGCCCAGGGCTCGTGCCTGCTCAGATGTGCACACACCAGGAGTCCACGCAGGCTGGGCTTTCTGTGCACCAGCTGTGTGTAGAGGCGCACACACTCAGGCTGCGGTGCCTGGGCTGCCTGAGGGTAATGCTTGAGGGTCAGGGCCTTGGCACTGGTTTTCTGATGTCTGTGGGGAGGGGACGGGCACAAGCATTTGTACAGGGCAGCTGTGCCAAGGTGTCCAGTCTGCACCCTTGGTTGGGTGAGTGGTGCAGAGCTGGAAGTCAGACCCACCTGGACTGCGGCCAGCATCTCCCCAGGGCTTGGTGGGTGGCTGCGGGCAGCACTGACCGAGGCCACACTGAGGGATGTGGACTTCCAGAGCCCAGGCAGGGCACTAGGCCAGAACGACGGTGCTGCAGGAGGGCGGCCTGCCGGGCTGGGCTGCTCTGGGCTCCACCGCAGAGGGCAGGCTGTCCAGTGAGCTAGCGTGGGAGCGCATCCTTGGGCTTGGGGTGTGGCGAGCAGCCCTGGCCCCTGCTGCGCTCCAGGGGTTGGAGCAGAGAGAGGGAGAGGCCTGGGCTGGAGAGGCCCCTGATGACAAACCGAGGGAGACAGGAGGCAAGTCCCATCCCCAGAGGGGCTGCCCGGGGGCTGGGGCATGTCTTCTCGGACAGCCCACTCTGGGGTCCAAGCTCACATTTGCTCCCGGACGAGGGTGTGGGGCGGAGCCCTCGAAGGGCCCCTCCAGGCTCACCCCCTTGCCATCTCTTACCCAGAATTCCGACGAGCTGGACATCTCTGCAGGGGACATCCTGGTGGTCATCCTGGAAGGGGAGGATGGCTGGTGGACAGTGGAGCGGAATGGGCAGCGTGGCTTCGTCCCCGGGTCCTACCTGGAGAAGCTCTGAGGGAGGAGCAACGGGCCCCCAGCAGGCCCTGCCCGCCTGCGGAGCCAGGAGCGACCCACTGCTACCCGGCCTTGTGGGGGCAGAGCGAGCCTGACCCTCCCTCCTGGGGTAGGGGTCCATGCTGGTGCTCCCGGGAGCCTCTCCCACAGGGAATAAAGGAGTGTGTTCTTTTTCTCCATGGTCTGCTGCAGTCCCTTTTTCTTTTGCCTCAGTGTCCAAGTGCTCAGTTTACAGGAAAAGGAGTGAAGGGAGGAATCCGGGAGGACAAAGCTGCATCATCCACACAGGTCTTCAGCTGTAGTCACTGGGAGCCCCCGCAAGTCCCAAGTTCTGTGGGGAACAGAGAAGAGGGCGGTCAGACCTGGCGTGGAGGAGGCTGGGGTAGGGTGGAGGACTAGGGAAGCCTGGGGGGGCTGGGATGGGGAGAGCAGGCTTCCTGGGGGTGCGGGGCTGGGCCAGGCCTCAGAGGGCAGAGCAGTGAGGACAGGCTCCTCGTGAGCACAGCAGGGAGGCCAGCGCGCTGGGGACATCTGAAGGGAACGGGATCCAGTGCTTGGTCTTCCTCCCTGAAGGAGAGAAAAGTCCGTGAGTAGACTTGGCTGTGACAGGTGTGCGGCCACACACTCCTTACTCTCCGCCAGGGCCCGTGGGTCCCAGGCCTGTCACCCAGGGTGATTCCAGCAGGGTGCTCCGATGATTTGTGTGATAGTAGGGTCAGAGGTGGTGCTTGCTAAGGAGCACCCCAAAAGAGCCAAACCGGCTCCTCTAACCCTCGGGCCCAGGGCAGCCAGTGGGCAGGGCGAGGGGAGCTGGAGGCCAGGAGCAGGCTGTCCAGGGCGGCGGCGGCTTGCCTGGAGAGTGGCGTCTGTGCTGGAGAACAGTTCTGGAGCAGATGAGCAAACGTGGCCGGGGTATAAAGGATGGAGAACGGGGTGGGGGGAGTGGAAAGAGAGGTGAGCAGTGAATTCCGAGCTGAGCCTTACAGAGGGGCCCGTGTCCCCCAGGCGAAGTAGGAGACACCTGAGCAAGGGCCAGGAGAGGCAGGGCGGCCAAGCCGATTGACTGTTCCTGGAGTCAGGTCATGGTGGGCAGTGAAGAGGAGAGAGTGGATAGGTAAGTATTGGTGCTTTATTTATTCCCTGAAAATACCTTGTCATCTTGATTGAGCATTCCATTCCACTGCGAAGATTTTTTTTTAAAAAAAAAACCCTTTGGCCTAGATATTTATCATCATCTCTGACAGGTGCCGCAATACCTGTGGGCCCCGGTGGGTGATGGGTAATGAGTGTTGGCTAACAGAGCCTGTTCTCCAGTCATTCAGGCAGCCAGAGGAAAAAACTGAAAGCAATTTTGGGTCACAATTTATACCAGGCAGGAGGGAAAAATCCACCAATGAATGTAAGTCGGGCTCATCACCTCTCCATCTCCACGTTTCTGTGCACCAGGTCACAACCTCAGCTGCTGGGGACCAACAGCACAGGGGGGCAGCCTTCCCAGCAGAGGAGACTGTCCCATAAAGCAGGGGTCGGTATGTGTGTGTAATTGGGTATATAAACAATTGCAGCCTCTTCCCGACAGAGGCCTGCTCAGAGAAAGCACCACGAAAGAGGAAAAGCCTGGGCCCTGAGCCCAGAAGGCCACGGTCTGAAGCCAGCTCAGCCCTCCTTGGGTAGTCTCAGGCAGGTCACCATTTCTCGGGGCCTTAGGTCCATCGGTCAGTAAGATGGGTACAACATGCCCCCACGCGAGCTGCTATCCCCACATGGTTCAAATTAGACAATAGCCAATGCTAATTAAAAGCAAGGGGATGGCACTTTTGACAAGGCCTGCGACCTCAGAATTTTGGCTGTCATCAACAGCAGCTTTGAGCGTGGCATAATCCACCTCTCAGCACATCCCCTGCACAGCTGTGGTCCTGTCGGTGAGTCCTTCCAGGGGTGATGAAGCCAACTACCATGCACACCCCTGGGGTCCAGCCCGGTTCCCCCGCTCTCCCACCGCCGTTCCCAGGCAGAGCTCCTCCGCTAGGTTCTCTCTCTGGCTTGGCCTGGTTGAACCAGGATGTCTGCCCATTTCCCCATCCTGGCAGAAGCAAGTACACAAGGCCAGGGTCACAACAGGCAAGCGGGCTTGCTGCCCTCGGCCTCCGCTCGGGATCACCAGGACCACGCGGTGTGGCTTTCAACGGCTCAGCGCAGCCCCCTTAAGGTCGAGAGGAGGAGAAAGCGGCCCCCGCTCCATCTCAAGCTGTGCTTCGGGTTTCTGCCTTGGGCCAGGAGTGCTTCTCCATCCCGGCTGCTCAGGGGAGTCGCCTGAGAAGTTTTTACACGTGCTGTTTGGTCCCATCTTAGACAGATGGAAACCAGATCTGTGCAAGCTGAGCTTGTGCGGGAACATTTCTGACATTCTCCTGATCTGATAAGTAGCAGGGTTGAGAACCTCCTGGTAAATGAGTTCTTCAGCTAAAAAAAGAATTTTTTGAAAGTCTGAAAACCATATTCTATGGCACCAGTGACTTATTTCAGACCTTGAATTTGCACTAGGTGCCAGATGCTGGGACACAAACACAGCAAGTCTCTTTTCAACCCTACATTAAAACTATCACATTTGTCTTTCTGCTGGATAAATTCCAGGAGAGCAGAATCTGTGCGTGTGTCAACTTCTCCACTACTAGCAAGGCCCTTAACACTGTCCAAAAAGGGATTCAGGGAGTAAATTAGGTTTCTGCAAGAGGTCACTACATAATACACTCAGAAGAGTTCAGAAACACTGCAGTAGCCGGGCGTGGTGGCTCACGCTTGTAATCCCAGCATTCGGGAGGCTGAGACCAGAGGATCCAGGTTCGAAGCCAGCCTCAGCTACCTAGTGAGGCACTCCGCAACTTAGTGAGACCCGGTTTCAAAATAAAGAATAAAAACTAGGGCTGGGGGTATAGCTCGGAGGTAGAACGCCCCTGAGTTCAATCCCCAGTACCGCAAAAAAAAAAAAAAAAAAAGAAACACTGCAGTTTAAAAGCCACAGGGAAGTCGTGTGGTGGCCCACGCTGGTAATCCCAGTACTTGGGAGACTGAGACAGGAGGATCACAGGTTTGAGGCCAGCCTCAGCAACTTAGTGAGGCCCTCAGCAAATGAGTGAGACCCTATTTCCAAATAAAAAATAAAATGGGGCTAGGGGTGTAGCTCAGAGATAGAATGCCCCTGTGTTCAATCCCCAGTACCACAAAATAATAATAATAATAATAATAATAATAATAATAATAATAATAATAAAATAAAAAGCCAAAGAGAACACAAATTACTCTCAAGAACTTCAAGGATGCTGGATACAAAATCAGCACCCTCAAAAAATGGGTGTTCCTGCACACTACCAGCAGCTCACTAGGAAATGTATCGGCAAAATTACTCCACTCACAGTAGCAACAGACAAGACGTTTCACAAGTAAATTCTGTTCAGATCTTAAAAAAAAAAAAAAGACAATAACCTATCAAACTGGACAAAAGATAGAAACTGAAATTCAGGAGCTACAAATGGCTGAAAAACTTCTAAAAACATCCTGGGCCTGGCTACCAATGAAATAAATACGTATCTTCATCTGCCAGACTGGAAGAAAAGATGGCCAACGATACCACAGGCGTCAACATGGAGGCAGGGAAATGTATTGCAAGTGGGATGATAAATTGATACTATTCTGGAGAGCAATTGGACATATCTGTGAAAAATTTTAAATATCACTTTTGGTATAGTGTCAATTCACTGCTAAAAATCTATCCTTGAGCCCATCCCCAAACACATGACGTGGGGTAAGGAAAACACTCTGGAGCCAGGCAGAGGTGGTGGTTGGGCAGCACAGTGAGCGCACCAAATGCCGCTTGCTTAAAATGGTTAGTTGTATGCCAGGTGAATCTCCCCTCGGAGTGCCTGGCAGAATAACCCTGAGCCACACACACTTGCATCAACAACACATTGCATATACAGAGGTGCTCCCGCAGACTAGAGTGGAATGGAAAAGTCTCTACTGCCTAGTGACACCTCGGCAGTCATAACAGTGCAGCGCCACACATGACTCACACATCGGTGTGATGCTGAAGTAAACGAGCCCATGGCAGTGCTGTTCACATAGAAGCGTAGCACAAGGCCAGGCATGGTGGTGCACGCTTGGTGCAGCTTGGGAGGCTGAGACAGGGGGATCACAGGTTCGTGGCCAGTCTCAACAATGTAGTGACACTCTCAGCAACCTAGTGAGACCTTGTTTCAAAAAAAATAGGGTTGGGGGTATGGCTCAGAGGTAGAACCCCCCTGGGTTCAATCTCTAGTATCACACACACACACACACACACACACACACACACACACACACACACACAGGCACATACACCAAGTCTGTTTCTGTATACACAGAAAAGGGTCTGGAAAGACACACACACTGCTTTTAAACCAGGTGATCTGTGGGAACTTTGTTCTTCACAGATGTCTGCATAATTTACATTTATTTATTTATTTATTTATTTATTTATTTATTTATTTTATTTATTTTGAGGTACAGGAGAGTGAACCCAGGGGCATTCTACCTCCAAGTTACATCCCCAGCCCTATTTTTTATTCTGTGTGTGTATGTGTGTGTGTGTGTGTGTGTGTGTGTGTGTGTGTTACTGGGGATGGAACCCAGGTGCATTCTACTTCCAAGCTACACCCTCAGCCCTATTTTTTTTATTCTTTATTTTGAAACAGGGTCTCACTAAGTTGCAGAGGGCCTAAGTAGCTGAGGCTGGCTTCAAACCTGTGATCCTCCTATCTCAGTCTCCCAAGTACTGGGATTACAAGCTTGAGCCACCATGCCTGGCTTCATTTACATTTTTAAAAGCACCAATTAATTTTGTTAAAATAAGGTTTTTAAAGACTTTTTCAAAAGTTGAAAAAGTAGTCAACTGATAAGATGAGAAGCAAAGAGATCCCAGTAGCATTGAGCACCCAGTACCAGGTACTAGGACTCCTCAGAGAAACTGACTCCAAGGCCGAGCGAGGGAGGGTACAAGAGGAGCCTGGAGCCTCCCTTCATGTTAGAAATTAAGAAGCACTTCAAAAATGTGGGGATACAGGAGGCATCCCGCTGGCCAAATCTGGAAGGATCTGAGGGAGCTGTCCCTCAAAAGGACTAGGATGAATTTGTACTGTTGAAAGCAGTGAGAATCCATAAGTTCTTAATGAGTATAAATGGATAAAAATAAACAACAGAGAAGAGAGAACGGGCTGGGAAATAAGGGCGGAGTGCTGGACTGGAGACATCCTTTGGCAACTATCACGGTAAAGGCGGAAGCCGCGGCCGGAGGACAGCTCAGTGCAGCGCTTCCTAGCAGAGAGTCAACTCTCAGTTCAGTCCCCAGCACGGCAAAAGAGACAAAGCGAAGCAGGCCGGCATCAGCACTATTTGCCAAATCTGGGGAGAAGTTTGGTGAGGAGCAGGACAGTATCACAACTTAGAGTTGTGTCTCCAGAGATCGCTTATTAGTCAGAAGGGGGAAAACAGTAACTAGACCATGACGTGCATGACCCCTTGACCAGGTATTAACTTATTGCCTCTGTGCTCCAAACTCTTTTCCTTGTCACAATGATCTGGGGACTCTGCAAACTACACTTCTTTGCTGGCTGGCCCACCGGGGCTCTGGGGGCCAGGAAGCTAGAGGAAGGTGGAGGAGTTTTCTTTGTCGCCTGGTTTGGCATGGTCCTGGCAGCTTCTCCGTAGCAGCGGCTCCTGTTCCGGGGTGGTGGGCACCTCCAGTGACTTCATTCTTCCGCACAGGGCAGTGTGTCCTGTGGCAGCTGCTCCTCCAAGGTCTCAGCCTTGGGAGAGCCCGGGGGGTTTCTAAGTTCCTGCTTCCCTCATCCTCAGGGGTGGTAGCTGTTTTGTGCTGAGCTGTTTCAGAGCTCTCCTTCTACTCTTTTTAGTAAACTACTTTTTATGTAGTAAATGACTATATTAAAAATTTCCTTTTAGACCTGGTGATCAAAATTAATATCACAGGGGTGGGGGTGGGGGTGGGGATGGGAGTGGGGGTGGGGGTGGGGGCAGACGCTGTGTGTGTACCTCCTGATATGATGTCCTGGGAGAACACAGGCAGTTCCAGCCACCAGCAAAGCAAAACCTGCTCCAATGTAATCAAGAGGAAACTACAAATAAACCCAAAGTGAGCAGTGCTGTTTAAAAGGGATAGTATTCTTCCAGAATGTCAATGTCATAAGAGATAAAACTAAATGCTCTGGATTAAAGAAACCAGAGAGGAGTCAGGCGTGGTGGCGCACGCTTATAATCCCAGCATTTGGGAGGCTGAGATCAGCCTCAGCTACCTAGTGAGGCACTCCGCAACTTAGTGAGACCCTGTTTCAAAATAAAGAATAAAAAATAGGGCTGGGGATGTAGCTCAGAGGTAGGATGCCCCCGAGTTCAATCCCCAGTACTGCAAAAACAAAACAAAACAAAAAGAAACCAAAGAGGCATGACAACTAAATATAATACCTGTCCCTAGACTGGATGCAGAACTGCAAGGGGTGAAAGAACCCCCCTGTCCCCCCCACACACACACTATAAAGGGCATCATGAGATCCACTGGAATCTGGCTGGCAGATTATTTTATCAGTGTTGAGTGTACGGCGATTGTCAGAGACCTTCACTCTTAGGAAATACATACTGAAGTCCTGAGGGAGCAGGCCGTCATGTACGTGGAGAAGGTGAGCAAGTACGTTCAAGAACACAGGACAAATGGGACAAGATGTGACAGGTATATCTGGGTGGGTGTGCAATTCTGACTCTTGCAACTTTCCTGTGGGTTTGAAACAATTTTCAAATAAAATGAAAACATTTTTTTTTAAGGCAGTGAGATAGAACTGTGGTTCCCAACAACCATGGCTGCACTGGGGAAGCACCCAGACTGCTGGACAGCTCGGGCCCCGGCACCTGTAGTTCTCCAGTTCTTACCTGTGTCTACAGATCGGACAGACATGGGAGAAAGGCCGGCACCGAGGGAGAGCCTACTCATTGTTTCCGACGTGAGGAGCAAGGGCTCGAGGGGTCTCAAGGCCTCGCAAACTCCTGGTCTCAGCTGCTTGTGGAATGGCAGAGACTCTCCAGATGGCAAGCAGGAAGAGGGTGGGTTTGTAAGACACTGGCCAAAATGGACAGATTCCCTCTAGTGGTTCCTAAAGGTACAAAGGCAATCCCAGGGTAGCTGTGCCAGCAACTAAACACAATTTAGAGCTGACAGAAGCTGCCATGGTTTAAGTGGCCCCAGAACCACTCAGCCCGCAGCCATTTTTTGACTTCACTGTTGGCATGTCCAATCCGGGTCCAACTGGCAGAGCACAGGGAAGGAAGCTGTTCTCTCAGCAGAGGTGGGGGTGAGGAAAGGGAGAGCCTGACCTGCCTCTCCAAAGAATGGGCTGCACTGTAGCAAGGCAACTTCCTATTCCAGAGGCCAGGGCTGTGGTTCAGAAAGAGGATAACCAGCCGTCTCTGCATCTCTTGCCCTTGTTGACCTCTCCCTACTTCTCATCCCTGTCTGCTTCCCCTCTGCCTTTCTTCTTCTTTTTCCCTCTCTCCCCACCACCCACCCTCTCCTCACCCCTTCTATCACCGTCTCTCCTATTCTTTGTACATCTCAATGCTCCTGTGTCTGTCTCTATCTTCCCATTATTCTGTCTCTTCTTCCTCCTCCTCCTCCCTCTCCCCCTCCTCCTCCTTCTCCTCTCTCTACCCTTCTCTTCCTCTTCCAGCTTGCCAGAGCCAGTTTATGGCATCCTATGCTGCAGACGGGGTTGCCCCAGCCCCACAGGCTGGCATAGAAGAGGAAGGCCAAGTGCCCCTAAAGATGATGTGTTCTCCGAATACTGCGTATTCTGTACAGGAGTACCAGGACCCCAAACTTCCTTGGGATGCCCCAGACCCCTGCTCCCTGCTGCTGGATGAGGGTGCCTGTACTGCCTACACCCTGTGCTGGTATCATCGGACCGTGCCAGGCAGCACAGAGGCCTGTCACCCCTTTGTCTATGGCGGCTGCGGAGGCAATGCCAACCAGTTCAGGACCCCTGAAGCCCGTGAGCACCGCTGTCCACCCCATGTGGTTCAGAGCCAGAAAACAGATGCTGCCCGGAACTGAGGCCCAGATGATAAGCTGACGTTCAGTGCCCCTGGAGCATCAAGGTCTCAGCAGGGCCCTGCTGTCCCTCCCCTTGGTGCTAGAGGCCTCTGTGCACATGAGTGTGTGTGTGTATACATGTGCAATGACTTGGTCCTGAGTCCAGTTCCCCCTGTGGACAAACCTCCATTGTGGCTCCTGTCTCCTTGGCAGATGACTCACAGTGGGGGGTGGCTGTGGGTAGTGGATGTGACTGGCATCTGATCCTCCCCCTTGACCCCAGCCATGATGCTATGTGCTGATTCTGGGGTGCGGGCATTAAAGCGGTTGTTTTAAAAAGGCAAAAGAAAGCCGGGTGTGGTGGCCCACACTTGTAATCCCAGCATTCGGGAGGCTGAGACCGGAGGATTCGAACCGGAGGTTTGCGGCCAGCCTCAGCTACCTAGTAAGGCACTCCACAACTTAGTGAGACCCTGTTTCAAAATAAAGAATAAAAAAAAAAATAGGGCTGGGGGTATAGCTCGGAAGTAGAATGCCCCTGAGTTCAATCTCCAGTACCGCAAAAATAATAATAATAATAATAATAATAATAATAATAATAATAATAATAATTAAAAATAAAAAGGCAAAAGAAAAGAAAAAAAAAGAAAGATAACCAGTGCCAGTCCAACTCATTGCTCACCTCAGCTCCAACCTGTGATAAGGTAAACACAGAATGGTACGTATAAAAAACTGGGGAGACAGAGAGTGGGGGAGCGGTGGTAGAAAAAGGTCACAGCATCCTTGCCCACCGCACAGTAGAAGGGCAACATGATCAAGTCCCGTTATTCTCTGAACTCAAGAACATTTCAGTAACCTCCACCTTGTGAACAGAAGTCATTTTACCCTCTTCTTCCCACATCTTCACTTGCAGGAGAACAGACTTGCCTGATACTCGGGCATCTCAAAATTAAAAGGTTCCCAACTGAATCATGTCCTCACTTGCTCCCTATTACTGTGACTGCTTCCCCAACTGACTGAGCCAGAAACCTGGGACTCAGCTTGGATCCCGCCCTTCCTCTCCCACCTCTCTGTCCCACATCTGGTTAATGCAAATTCTGCTATTTCCCCTCCAATCATGCGAGTTCACCCGCTCACCTCCACAAAGTGCCCTACTGCATTCTCTGAAGAACTTTCCCAATACATCAACCCACTCGCAAGCTAGTCACATTGCCTTCAGTCCAGCCTCCAAACCGCAGCCAGCTGCAGGAAACACGTAGGACAGGTCGCTTGCATAACCACGGTGCTGAAGCCCCCTAATAGCTGCCTCTGCCTACGAGTCAGATCTGATCTGCACGGGCAGTCTTGTAAGGCCCTAGAGGATCTGGGGTTTGTCCCGTTTCCAGCTTCTTCCCCCAGCCTTGCACTGTAAGCTCCAGGCACAATGAGCTACCTATAGCTCTCCACATTCCTGATCATGTTTCACACCCTATGCATCCTCCCACAAAGCTGATCCAGCTCCAGGTTTGGCCAGCTCCAGGCAGCTGCCATACCTCTCCAGGCACCTCCTTTGGGCTCCCATTCGTTTTTTGCTTTTTGGGTGGTACTAGGGATCGAACCCAGGGGCATTCTATCTCTGACCTCTAGAACATTTAATTTTTATTTTGAAACAGGGTCTCACTAAGTTGCTAAAGCTGGCTGCAAACCTGCCATCCTCTTGTCTTTGCCTCCCAAGTACTGGGATTACAGGCATGTGTCAGGGCTCCCATTCTTTTACTACTACCATTTTTACCATTATTCTTTTATTATTACAGTGATCTGCTTGTAGGAAAATTATGTTTCTGTATACGCCTCTCATAGCAGGACTCCAAACTCCTGAGAACAAGGACAGCGGCACTGCTGCCCCGTGCCTTGCACACAGCAGAAGCCCCACCATTTGGAGGATACACGAGACTCAAAAGCATGTGTTTTTTTGGATACCAAGGCCTTCAGAATTTGGCAACCGATACAATGAAAACACATGCAAATCATGATGAAGCAAATACCACCAATGTTTGAAATGTTATACTGCTGCTCTGGAATTGAAATGGCCCCAAAATAATTAAAAACTACATGTTGAGGGCTGATACAGAGTTTATTGAATTAGATTTTTCTATTTACAACTGAGATCACATCTACATACTATTTTGCTAGTCTACATGGGTACATTATCTCTAATGAGCTTAAGACTTATGATGAATGGGCTCAATCATACAAAAACACACTCTCACACTCATACTAATTGTTTAAAACAGTAGTGCATACATTATACTCCTCCTATAAAGCCAGCTTTGATTAAAAACCACTAGTTTCAAAGATCAGTCTCTGATTTTGAAGATGAACAAAGATACACACTGTATGATTCTAAAATCTATTATAGCCATTTTGTACAATTGCTATCTTATTGGACTACAGCATATGTTTTTTTTTTTAAAAGGACACTGATGAGGGGCACCATCTGGTATTAATTTAAACCAGATGGTTGGCTTCCTCCCTCTCCCCCCAAAAACCTTTGGCCAAGAGTTCTCCACTGTGAAGACTGAAAGGACCCGGTGACACTACAGCATCAGTCCCATTACTGCTCGGGAGGTGACAGAGCAGGTCTATATCCTCCTTTAGTTCTAGGGCACTATGTGACTTGCAAATGGTTCTGAGATTAGAACATTTACCACCAACGTGAACACCTAGGGGCATGGAGTGTCAGCTGGAACAAGGGAAAGAAAGTCAGGTGGGTAGGTAAATAGACAGGTACATGAGAAGCCACGCTGCTCTGTCCAACACCAGTGTACGTGTGCTTTAACTAGATGAACTCAGGAGGCCAACTGCAGCAGACCGCTCGATTCACCTTCCAAATCAGAACAAGACTAAAAAGCTCCGGCTTGAGTTGTCTACTATGCGTAGGTTCCGCCAGTGATGAGGAGCTCATAAGCAGGATCTCTACTCCTTCTGCACAACACGATGCACGCACAGAGCATGCCCAGCAGCTGTGGGAAGAAAACAGCAGGAAAAGAGGCTGAAAATCCTAATATGGCAAGTGTGTACTACTTCTTCTTCTGGGACAGGAGACTGAACCCAGGGGCATTCTATGGCTGAGCTACACTACCAGTCTTTACTTTTTTGCTAAGGTACCGTGCACTGGCCTCAAATTTGTGACTCTCCTGTTTTAACCTAAGTACTGGGATTATAGACATGCGCCACCATGCCCAGGTAAATGTATACTTCTTTACCAGCAATGAAGCCGTTTCAAATTTCAGTGGTCTCAATCATCAAAAAAGCAGTAACAGTGAAAGAAAGAATTACTTATGAACAAATTGCTCTCTGGCTTATACACAGGAACTCTGTGAGGTTGGTAGAGAATCAAGATTCACTATCAAGCTGGGCGTGGTGGCGCACGCTTGTAATCCCAGCATTCGGGAAGCTGAGACTGGAGGATCCGGGTTCACAGCCAGACTCAGCTACCTAGTGAGGCACTCTGCAACTTAGTGAGACCCTGTTTCAAAATAAAGAATAAAAAAAAAAAAAATAGGGCTGGGGGTATATCTCGGAGGTAGAATGCCCGAGTTCAATCCCCAGTACCGAAAAAAAAAAAAAGATTCACTATCCACCTAGAGTGGTGCTGTCCAAAGGAACTCTGCACAGAGGTGGAAGCCTCTTCTGGCTGCACTGTCCAATGTGCCAGCACCAGCAACATGTGGCTCCTCCCCACTTGAAATATAGCTAGTGTTATTAAGGATTTGCATTTTAAAATTTTATTTAAACCTAGACACTTGTAGTAAGTGGCTTCCATACTGGACAGCAGAAGTCTAGAGTGGAATGATCACGATCAATGTGTTTATTGGTGGACTTTAGTAACAATCCGCAAAATTCAGTACATGAACAATCCTAATGCCAAAAAATGTAGCTTGAAGGTTATTTCTTTCACATTACCATTTTTGAAATCCAAGTTTGGTTCTGTGGTATCACATACATATTACGTTTTTTTTTGTACTGGGGATTGAATCCAGGGATGTTCTACCTCCAAGTTACACCTCCAGCCCTATTTTACTTTTTGTTTTGAAACAGCGTCTTGCTAAGGCTGGCCTCAAACCTGCAATCTTCCTGTCTCAGCCTCCCAAGTACTGGGATTACAGGTGTACTCCACCATGCCTGGCTACACATTACTTTTTAAAGGTCATTCTCCCTTCAGAGCTTTATTTTAATAAGTCTTAATCCTTCTGTGGTAGCATATTAGAATAATAATAAAGTCATGCCATGTTATTTTAGATAAGTAAGAGGATTAAACTAGATTAAAGAGAAAAGATTCCTAGAATTGTTGATCCAACTTCTCACAAAATATAAATAGTAACCAAAGAGAAAAACAAGTTAATTTGCTGTACTAACTCCTTATTGACAGCATAAGGCCCAAGTTATTTGATTTTAAAAGGTAGTATTTTGCCGGGCGTGGTGGCATACGCTTGTCATCCCAGTACTTGGGAGGCTGAGACAGTAGGATCACAGGTTTGAAACCACCATCAGCAATTTAATGAGGCCCTCTGCAACTTAGTGAGACCCTGTTTAAAAAGATTAAAATAGGGCTGACAGTGTAACTCAGTGGTAGAATGCCCCTGGGTTCTATCCCCAGTCCACCACCCCCCCGGCCCCCGCCACACACGCACAAAGGTAATATTCTCTGAATATATGAGGTCAATCTAATTTTAGCAAAATGCATCTGGACCAAAAACAGACTCTCAAAGTACGTTAAGATTAGCTACTAATGAGACGTGTACAGAAATAAGGATCCCCTTATTCTGAATTCTTCATAGTTTAAAGCCACACAATCTGAGCTAGCCCTCACATCAGTCTCTATTCTTCCCATTCTGGACATATACTGCTGTTCAAATCCATCAGTTCCACTACATCAGTATCTGCCCGGTGTAAAAGTAGACATTGTTGAAAGTTTACTAAATACCTTAGGCTTATTCTAGACATGTCTAGCACTTAATCGCTGGAAAAATCTATTTCTGTTCATTATACATCAAAACATTTTTAGAATAGATATAAAGCCAAACACAATTATGTTCCCAAGCAATGTTAAATTGAACAATAAAAACGCTCAATTCCAGTACTGCTGATGGGCGAGGGGAAAAGTCTCTTCCCACTTCCACCTCCTCACATTCCTTTTAGTTGGCTGACTTCCACTCCAGAGTCAGCATGCAGCTGGGCATGGTGGCGCACTCTTGTAATCCCAGTATTTGGGAGGCTGAGACAGGAAGATTGCAGGTTCACAACCAGTCTCAGCAATTTGTGAGTCTTCCGAAACTCAGTGAGACCCTGTTTCAAAATAAAGAATAAAACTGTTCTGGGGGTGTAGCTCAGAGTTAAAATACTTCTAGGTTCCATCAAAAGTACCACACACACACAAAAAATAGCATTCTCTAAATGAGGTTGGAAATAAACTTCATTTCTTTCCTGACTCTTTTATTTCAGTTAAGTCAACTTGCATTGATTTAAAACAATTTAAGCCGGGCGTGGTGGCGCATGCTTGTAATCCCAGCATTCAGAAGGCTGAGACCGGAGGATCCGGGTTCGCGGCCAGCCTCAGCTACCTAAGTGAGGCACTCCGCAACTTAGTGAGACCCGGTTTCAAAATAAGGAATAAAAAATAGGGCTGGGGGTATAGCTCGGAGGTAGAATGCCCCGGAGTTCAACCCCCAGTACCGCAAAAAAAAAAAAAAAAAACAATTTAAAAAGCATGATAAAACCCTACTGAAGCTGGGTGTGGTGGTGCATGCTTGTAATCCCAACTCAGGAGGCTGAGATAGGAGGATTACAGGTTCCAGGACAGTCTCAGCAACTTAGTGAGGTCCTGTTTAAAAAAAAAAAAAAAAAAAAGGAGTCAGGCGTGGTGGCGCACACTTGTAATCCCAGCATTTGGGAGGCTGAAATCGGAGGATCCAGGTTTGTGGTCAGCCTCAGCTACCTAGTGAGGCACTCCGCAACTTAGTGAGACCATGTTTCAAAATAAAGAATAAAAAATAGGGCTGGGGGTGTAGTTCGGAGGTAGGATGCTCCTGAGTTCAATCCCTAGTACCGCAAAAAAAAAAAAAAAAAAGGGCTGGGGGCATAGCTTAGAGATAGAATTCTCCTGCGTTCAGTCCCCAGCACCGCAAAACACACACACACACACACACACACACACACACACACACACACACACACACACACCACCCCCCACTACCAGTGCTTGGAAATAAGCTCTAGTAACTTCTTATCCTGACCAAGTATTATAGGACCATTTCCAAAGCTTTGCTATGCTGAAATTTCATTGATTATTGAAAATTTCCAACAGATTTGGGAGTATTACATGAATATTTTAGTTTCAATGTTGTATCTTGCAATGAAAACCTCCCCTGCAATATTCAAGTCATGAAAACTTTTTCACCTAACCCAAATATAACACCAACAATTGCAAAAAAAAAAAAAAAAGTCATTAAATACTGAAACAAGTGATGATTAAAAAGCTTAAAAAGCTAGCTGCCAATGCACAATGTTCTATATAGGTGGTGATATGGGAAAATACGTACTCTTATACAAGAAAAGAATTCTTTCACACTGGCAACAACCTTTTTTTGAGAAAAGTTTGGAAACATCTATCAAAATTAGTTTATATATTCTGACCTCTCAGTTTAGTGGCTATAAATTTTTTGCTATAAATACAACTATGAACATGAAAGTCAGAGAATATTCACTACTTGCAATTTTTTTTTTTTTTTTTTTTTTTGGTACTGGGAATTGAATCCAGGGACATTCTACCTCCAAGCTACACCCCCAGCCCTATTTTTTATTCTTTATTTTGAAACTGGGTCTCACTAAGTTGCAGAGGGCCTCACTGAGTAGCTGAGGTTGGCCGCGAACCTGGATCCTCCTGTCTCAGCCTCCCAAGTACTGGGATTACAAGTGTGCGCCACCACACCCGGCTACTTGCATTTTTTAATAGTAAGACTTCTGTAAGTTCCCATTACAGTCAGTCAGACCAAGAATATCCATTAAATGTAATACTATGCAGCCATAAAATAAAGTAGATATATACCCAAAAGACAACTTGCCTTAAGATGCAAGGTATAAACTATATGATTCCATTTATATAACAGTTTGAAATGACAAAATTTTAGAAATAGAGGTCAGTCTAATTATTGGTTGTCAGATTATAGGGGGAGGAAGGTGGTACATTTATGAAAGGGTAACAGGAAGGAATTCTGTGATGTTGGAACTGCTCAGTATCTTGACTGTACTGGTGGAGACAGGAACCTACACAGTTCATACAACTGGATACACACACACACACACACACACACACACACACACACACACACACAAGAAATTGAACTAAAGTTGGTAGGTTGTATCAAAGCCAACATCCTGGTTATACTAGTTTTGCATAATGTTACCACTGAGGCAAAGTGGGCAAGGCACAGAAAGAATCTCTGAACAGAATATTATTCAGCCTTAAAAAGGAATGAAATCAAGCCAGGCATGGTGGCGCACACTTGTAATCCCAGAATTTGGGAGGCTGAGACCGGAGGATCCGGGTTCGCAGCCAGCCTCAGCTACCTAGTGAGGCACTCCGCAACTTAGCGAGACCCTGTTTAAAAATAAAGAATAAAAAAATAGGATTGGGGGTGTAGCTCAGAGGTAGAATGCCCCTGGGTTAAATCCCTAATACCACAAAAAATAAAAAGGTGATTCTCTTATCTCAGCCTCCCAATTAATGAAAATACAGATATCTGTGTATTTTATCCACTGAAGTATCAATTAATTATCAGTGTTCATAATAGAATTCAGGAATTTGTTATGATAATCTTAATTCCTGGGTTTGTAACTGGAAATCATATACAAATGGAGCCAGGAGCCAAGCTTTGTGTCATTATCTGTGTGATGGTTCTAAATCATATTATCCTTTTTCCCCTTATTTTTTGTGACAAAATAAAGAAAATTAGGACTATAGAATCTCTAAGAGTTCTTTCTAGCTATAAGTTTCTTTTCTTTTTTTGCAGTACTGGGGATTGAACTCAGGGGCATTCTACCTCCAAGCTATACCCCCAGCCTTATTTTTTATTCTTTATTTTGAAACCGAGTCTCACTAAGTTGCGGAGGGCCTCACTAGGTAGCTGAGGCTGGCCGCGAACCTGGATGCTCCGGTCTCAGCCTCCTGAATGCTGGGATTACAAGCGTGCGCCACCACGCCCGGCTCTAGCTATAAATTTCTATATCAGGGTTGGTGTACAAGCACAAAAGCATACTGATATCTGTGTTATTTTTGCCTTTTTTTTTTTTTTTTGGTTTTCCAAACCCATGGCCCCAATCAATTTGAGACTTTCAACATTTACAGGTACTCCTTTTTAATTTTTTTTTTTGTTGTTGTTGTTGTTACTAGAGACTGAACCCAGGGGCATTCTACCTCTGAGTTACTCTCCCAGCCCTATTTTATTCTTTATTCTTTATTCTGAAACAGGGTCTCACTAAGCTGCAGAGGGCCTCACAAGTTGCTGAGGCTGCCGCAAACCTTCAATCTTCCTGTCTCAGCTCCCAAGTACTGGGATTACAAGCATGTGCCACCACACCTGGCTTAACAGTTACTCTTCAAAAAAGGAAACATAAGCTGGGTATGGTGGTACACGCTTGTAATCCCAGTACTTGGGAGGCTGAGACAGGAGGATCGCAGGTTCACTGCCAGCCTCAGCTACTTAGTGAGGCCCTCCACAACTTAGTGAGACTGTTTCAAAGTAAGAAGTAAAATAGGCTGGGGATGTAGCTCAGAGGTAGAATGTCCCTGGGTTCAATCCCCAGTACTGGAAAAAAAAAAAAAGACATCTATGCATTACCTACTTACCTACCCCCCTTCCTCCCTTGGTGTGTCTTTGTCTGTCTGTTTCTCTCTCTCCCATTTATTTACTTATTTGTTTATTGTGATATTGGGGATTGAACCCAGGGGCATTCTACCTCCAACCTATTACCCCCCCAAGTTCTTTTTATTTAGGAAACAGGGTCTTGTTAAGTTGCTGAAGACCTCACTAAATTGCTGGGGCTGGCCTGAAACCTGAGATCCTCCCGTCTCAGTTTTCCCCATTATTGAGATTACAGGAGTACGCCACTGCGCCTGGCTAAAAGACATCCATACTTTCTTAAAATACATACATTCTCTAGGTATAGAGCCTATTTCAAGAAAACTAAAAGAATAGTCTGAGAACTAGATCTGATGTAATTTTCAATTATGTCCAAACAGCTATTCCTTGAGGAGTTCTAAAACTCCTCAAAGTGTGTGTGGTTTTTTTTTGGGGGGGGGGCATATGGAGGGAAACATCAAGTGATGTATGCCTGTATCACTAATTACACTGCACCAATAAAAGTAGACCAAAAAAAATCCACTCCCCTAACAGAATCCATAAAGTACATTGCATACACCTGAGACACTAGGAGTGTGGATAGCTGTGCTATATACACAAAGATTCACTCTGCTTAGTGATTAAAACTGTTAAGTGCTGACACCGGAAAAGCAGCTAACTCTGGTAACAGCTCTCTGGCTGCCTCAGCCTACCTGAATAGCTGCAAAGGCCAGCGCTGCCCAGATAACAAGCATCATGATTTCTTGTAGCTTCTTCACAACGAGAGCCTCACATCCCTGTAACACACACAGTCATCCTCATTAGGAGTCTTTTTAACAAGTGAGAGCTGCAGAGTCACAGATTACTAATCACTGGCAGAAAAGGAAGTGAAAGAAATTAAAAGAGGGAAAGAAGGCTATATGACTAGAGCAATTTACAGACACATAATTAAAGCAAAAGTCAATGCGTCAAAAATGATTTACAGTAAAATGAACTGACATCAAACAAATAAAAAGGGGTAGAAAAGACGTCTCAAGTAGTACCTAAGACAGTGAAAACAGGCTACCAGGCTGGACTCCAGGCTTCACCAAAGGGACTCACCTCAGCGTAGAGGTCGGAGGGGTTGGCCAGACTGCCATTGCAGCTGCTAGCAGTCTCTCTGCAGCAACTAAGAGGGACACTCTGGTTTTTGGTTTCTTTGAACCAATCTGTATTTTCCCAGTCTGAGTAGTTATGAATTCCACAACAGTGCAGCTAGAGAAGAGAATAAAGATATTATTCCTTACAAGACACATATACCTAAGTTGAACTTTAGAATTTCATGTACTACAAAGCTTTAAGCTACTCCAGGTCAAAGAGAACTTTCTGCAATGAGGGAAATGCTATGTCTACATGGTCCAATATGATAGCCACTAGCCACATGAGGCTAAATTCTGGGTGAGTGTGGAACAGAGGATTGAACTCAGAGGTGTTCTACTTCTGAGCTATACCCCCAGCTCTATTTTATTATTTTAAAAAAGGATCTAAGTTACCCCGCGGTGGCCTTGAACCTGTGATCCTCCTGTCTCAGCCTCCCAAGTACTGAGATTACAGGCATGCACCACCATGTCCAGCAGATCAAGCTGAATTGAGCTGTTAAAATGTGGCTAGAGTGACTGAAGAACTGAATTTTAAATTTTGAATTTTATTTATTTATTTATTTATTTATTTATTTATTTATTTATTTATGCAGTACTGGGGTTTGAACCCAGGGGCATTCTACCTCTGAGCTATACCCCCAGCCCTATTTTTTATTCTTTATTTTGAAACAGAGTCTCACTAAGTTGCAGAGGACCTCACAAAGTAGCTGAGGCTGGCCACGAACCCGGATCCTCGTGTCTCAGCCTCCCAAGTACTGGGATTACCAGCGTGCACCACCACGCCCAGTTTGAATTTTAAATTTTAATTTGAAAAGTCACACATAGCTGGTAGCTCTAAAACCTCCACATGAGTAACACATTGCAATAAGAGGTAGTTTCTATCTAAGGAAAAAGCCTTATTTTCTTACATGTTAAGTATCCAGTTCTGAATGAAGTATTATTTCCAATGAAAAAGTGTTGAAAATGTTTGTCAGAAATGCCTGGGATTTAAAATAATAAAGCATAAAATATGTCTAGGTAACAGATGAAGCAAGATTGATAAAATACTGATAATTTTTGAGGCAGGGTTATAAAAATTTATCTGTGTATGTTTCAAATGGTTTATATTTTTTCTTCTTTTTACAGTTTAGTCTGTTGTCTTTTATGATCTTGTTTTCTGAAGCTACATGTAGACCTCCCACCCAGCTTAAGAGTCATCTGGAGTTCTGCATTTCCTGTGACACCTCCTTTTCCATTATCACCTCTCTAGTTAATTGATTTGACAAGAGGATGAGGGAAGTCAAATGATTAAAAAGAGTGTAAGATGCTTCTTGCTGGCTTTGATCAGATGATGGTGCGAGAAAATTTCCAAGGGTGAAGGTTGGAGAAAAAGATTGGACACATCAGGCGGTTAATAAACGTGGCTATGAAGGTGCATGGACCATTTACACACTAGCAGCTGAGTAAGTTTAAAGTTGACCCTCAGAACACATGTGCCTCAGGAAGGCTCACCTGTCTCTGTACATAATCGATAGCCCGGCTAGCGGCATCAGAGTTCGTTCCATTGTAGGCCTTGTATACTTTCTGAATGCTGCGGTTAACCTCATTTTCCACCTAAGTTGAAACAAAGAATTCAGTCCCTCAAAAATACTGTTAAAAGTAACATCAGTCAAGGTTTCAGCTAAAATACCTAAGTGGCATATTTGCAAGTTGTCAGAGCTCTGTGAATTTCTTATACGAAATAGTTTTCTTCCTTCCTGCCTTATAGATTCAAACTGACAGGTAAAAGTTCAGACATATTAGATCACATAGAGTAAAAGCATTCAAAGACAAGACTATGTACAAGATAGCAGGCTAATAAGCAATTGATCATTAAGATCATTGGGATAGATGTCCTAAGTTGTAAATGAATGCTTTCCGCCTTCAAATAAGTTTCAGTGTTTTCAGAAAACCTACTCACGTTCCTTTCCTAAAGGAGGCAAAAGTAAAATGACCTTGAAGCCTCTTTTGTAAAATACTTTTAAAAAATTTGTTTTTGGTACTGGAGATTGAACCCAGAGGCATTCTAACTCTGAACTACACCCACCAGTCCTATTTTATTTTGAAACAGGGTCTTGCTAAATTGCTGAGGCTGGCCTATAATCCCTCCCAAATACTGGGATTATAGGGGTGTGCCACCACAACCAGCTCTTTAAGATCTTTTTAGAACAAAAACCAACATTATTTCTATTTTACTTATTCAATGTTTACATTTGGCCAAACAGGCAAAAGTAATCAGCATTAAAAAAAATTCACTCCTCAGATGTGGTACTTTATGAAAAACTGCTGTTCAATTTAAGTCAAAGAGGAAACAGCAAGTAAACTTCATAATTTATTGCTGCCAATTACAAAAGTGACAAGTAGGGCTGGGGATGGAGCTCAGTGCTAGACCATGCTAGTACGCCTAGCATGAATGACGCCCTGTGTTTGGTTCCCAGCACTGCAAAAAAAAAAAAAAAAAAAAAGCTGACAAGTTAGTGTCATTTAGTAAAGTTTGCTTGTACCAGATTCTCCTTACTCTTCTCTAAACTGATTAGACCTACTTGGTGACTATAATAGTAAAGTAATGAGACTAAAAAACTGGTAACTATTATCAATGGTAGGAACATAATCCATTGCAATTTTTTGGCACAACTGCAAAGTACCTTCCTCGGTATCAATGGATTGAATATCAACTTAGAATATCATGCTTTTGGTTTAAAACTGTACATTATAATAAGAATGATTCTATTATAATTTTATCATGACTCTCTAAAATTATACCAAAATTAAAGTAGCCAGTTTAGCCTTAAATGGTACTATTGGTAGAAAGCAAAGGCAAGTAAAATAGAAAGAAAAGAAGCTGGGCGTGGTGACGCACACTTGTAATCCCAGCATTTGGGAGGCTGAGACTGGAGGATCTGAGTTCGAGGCCAGCCTCAGCTACTTACTGAGGACTTCCGCAACTTAGTGAGACCCGGTTTCAAAATAAAGAATAAAAAATAGGGCTTGGGCTGTAGCTTGGAGGTAGAATTCCCCCAGGTTCCATCCCCAGTACCAGAAAAAAAAAAAAAAAGAAAGAAAGAAAGAAAAGAAAGAGGGAATGACTAAGAAAGAGGACAGGGGCAAGAAGGGATGTACTGACAACAATTGCCTTAGTATTCTAAGTTGGCAGGACCCCTTTTTCCTTAGGAGGAGGATAGATGGTAGGAACACAACTCAAAATATTTTCTATGTCGAGGACCAAGGCATTTTTTAAAAGAGGCAATAGAAATGAAAACCTGGGAAAACCAAGCCCCAAAATACAGGGACTCTATAGGTTTAGGAAATCTAAAAATTCTCAGCTAGTCAACCATTCATTTCTAGCTTGTGAGATTTTTATTTATATAAATATCTTTTTTTTTTTCCTTTGGTGGTACGAGGGATTGAACCCAGGGGCATTTCTACCTCTTAGTTATATCCCCAGCCCAATTTTTTATTCTTTATTTTGAAACGGGGTCTCACTAAGTTGTGGAGCACCTCACTAAGTAGCTGAGGCTGGCCACAAACCTGCAATCCTTCTGTCTCAGCCTCCCAAGTACTGGGATTACAAGTGTTGCCACCATGTCTGGCTACACACACACACATACACACACAGTACTGGGGATTAAACCCATGGGCACTCTACCACTCAGCTACATTCCCAGCCCTTTTCATTTTTTATTTTGAGACTGAACTGGCTTCCTTGTGAGAAAATTATGTACCTACAATTAAGAACAATGGAAGTTATATTTGCTATATTAAATGAGACTAGAAGTCTTGATGTGTAAATAATTTCTAATTAATTTTAGATTTTTAAAGGAGTAGCTTAACTGAAATAGGGCAAAAGAAAATGTTGACTCCAATAAAATGCACTTGCTCTATTTTACTTTAAAACCTTAAATCACCTTTTAAAGCATTATGTGAATCATAGTAGACAACGTACCTTTGCTCTGTAAACATATCCCAAGACCACTACAACAACTTCTGTGACAAAAACCAAGAGCAGGATGATGACAAACTGTAAGGAAATATTGTCACAATCTTAGTACAAAATTACTCTAAATACTCCCAATAGAAAGCAATTATCAGGGACAACTGGTAGATGTTTAAGACAAGCACTAATTCTGTTCCAATTATCAGAGCCAAGGAATCTGTGGGGTTCCATGCTCAATTCAAGAAAATAACACAGATGAAATACTCCTGCACACACAAATGACACATGCAGTTAGTGAAGTGCTAACTTACCGTGGCAAGTCCACAGCGACTCTCCCGGATTGTGGCGCAGCAGCCAATTAGCCCAATGATGAAAAGCAAGGCTCCTACAGCTATGATCACTACAGCAGGGATGAGAGTATACACGTCTTCAAAGAAGTGGTCATAGTCATCATACGTGATGAAGACATAGGCTCCCACATAGCACAAAATGCCAGCTGCCCCCTGTAGAAAACAAGGTCAGAGGACTGACTTCTAAGCCTTGCCAGCAAAATTTTCCTACTATTGCTTAGTAGGTTATAATTTAGTGAGAGTTCCTATGACTCTTAAATCTATGGGAGGACTTCTTTACAGTAAAACGGAAACACCTTCTATGATCCATTATTAAAAACATTTCTTTACTAAAGTTGAAAGTTTCCCAAACTTCATTTACTTTTCAATAACTGATGGTTAAGAAAACAAAGTGAGAGCCAGGCATGGTGGCGCACGCTTGTAATCCCAGCATTTGGGAGGCTGAGACCGGAGGATCGCGGCCAGCCTCAGCTACCTAGTGAGGCACTCCGCAACTTAGTGAGACTCGGTTTCAAAATAAAGAATAAAAAATAGGGCTGGGGGTGTAGCTCAGAGGTAGAATGCCCGAGTTCAATCCCCAGTACCGCAAAAAAAAAAAAAAAAAGAAAAGAAAACAAAGTGAATAAATAACACTGATTACACACACACACACACACACACACACACACACACACACACACACACACACACATATCCAGTCAACCCTAAGGCTTATTTGTAGCTCAGCTGCATGTCCAGTGCAGACCAGCAGGGTGCTCAGTGCTCAGGGCAGTACACCTTTGCTCACAACACAGATGAATTCAACAAATGAGTAGGTAGAAGTGACAGAGCTAGGATTCGAATCCAGACAATCTGACTCCAGAATGTGCACTTCTAATCTGTCCATCCCCTTGGTAAAGCCAGAGGGCTGGGTCACTAAAAAACACTACAAATCATTTTATCTGCTCATTCTTTAGAATGTTGCTCCTCAACAAACAGGAATTACCTGAGGACCTTATTAAATTCTGGATGCTGATTCAGCAGGCCTGGGGGGGGCCTGAAATTCTGCATTTCTCACAAGTTCACAGGTGATGCTGATGTTGCTGGTTCTTGGACCACACTTTGAATAACAAGGTGTTACTGCATAGATCGCCAAAGCTCGTGACACTGCCCCCAGAGAGTAGAGATGCTGGAACAATCCAAGGAAGTGAATAAAAATAAAGGGATGCTAAATATTTTTTTTCTAAAAAGGGAGTAGTAAGCCAGTAAGAGGAGTACAGAAAGTCTTATTTTAGTTGCTGCTCTAGGACCCCATTCCAGCTACAGAGTTTTATGCATTCTCTTCTGCTATCATTGGGTACCAGCTCTGTGCTAACAGCCCAATGCCACTTGTTTATACATGAATGAGCAAATGCAGTGTCAGGCAAGTGTTAAAATACTGGGGTAAATGAGATTATTTGTAGAGCTTTCATAGAAATGGAATTATTTCATTAGTCTTCAAAATTTAACATATAAACCATCTTTACACTAGAAAACAGACTCCACAGTTATATCAGAGACACCATCCACTCCTCTGAACCTGAAAATTCAGTTTATTCCTTAAGTCTATGGGACTCTGTAAGCTTGGACATCACATTTTTCTTATATTAAGCCATTAAAATCACTGTGTGATATGAAAAAAAAAAAGGCTATGTTTATGTAAAGATGGGCAGATAGCCTGATTTAAAAAACATATATTATTATTACTCATTTTTTTGGTGTGTGTGTGTGTGTGTGTGTGTGTGTGTGTGTTTACTGGGGATTGAACCCAGGGGCCCTCTACCACTGAACTACATGCCCACCCTGTTTTACTATTTATTTATCTATCTTTGTGGTACTAGGGATTGAAAATAGGGGCATTCTCAGCTACACCTTCAACCCTTTTTATTTTGAAACAGGGTCTCACTAAGTTGCTGAGGTTCTACTTTATGTTGCTGGGGCTGGCCTTGAACCTATGACCCTCCTATTTTGACCTCCCAACACTGAGATTATAGGTATAAGCCATCTGAGTCCTGGCCTTAAACCTTCACTCCTACTGTCTCAGCCTTCCAAGTACTAGGATTACAAACGTGCAGTGTCACTACACCTGACTTATACATGCGCCTTTTTAGAATGGAGGCAATTTTTAAAAATTAGCTCTTCTCTGACTTCCAAGAGGCTCTACTACTGGTTTTCTTCCTACTTCCTGCTCACTTTCGCATTCTTTTCAGGGACTCTTTGCAGACTCTGAAATGCTAGTGATCTCCAGGGCTCTACCTTTGGCTATATTCCTGACTCTTTAGGTCACTCTGTTGCCTATCATCTCAGACCTACATACCTCCATCTGGAAGCCCCCTAGGTAACTCTCCCTCGATTGTCTCAAACCTCTCTAATCTTCTTGTGCTAGCTCCATCTAATCATCCCCTACATTCCTAGCATAGCAAAAGGCATCACACACCTAGTTTTCCTGGTCAGACACCTCAGGTACCCCATATTCGTTCCCAAGCCTACTTCTATACCCCATCAATCTCCAAACTCCTTCAAGTTTAACTCCTCAAACATTACTTGAATGCCTCAATTTCATCCCCACTGCAGTGCTTGTCTTAATTTGGGCCTTATCACTCTTTACTCTAAATCTTACTCGTTGACCCTCCCCAGCCCCTAAATATGTTCTTTATCTTACTAGGATTATTTTTGTTAAAAATACAAACCAGAGCTGGGCGTGGTGGCGCATGCTTGTAATCCCAGTACTTGGGAGGCTGAGACAGGAGGATCCGGTTTTGTGGCCAGCCTCAGCCACTTAGTGAGGCCCTCTGCAACTTAGTGAGACCCTGTTTCAAAATAAAGAATAAAAAATAGGGCTGGGGGTGTAGCTCAGAGGTACAATGCCCCTAGGTCCTATTTCCAGTACTGCAAAACAACAACAACAACAACAACAACAACAAAAAACAGATCAAGGGATAGCCTTGATTAAAATGAGGATGAAGTAAATACATTTGATGACCTAAGCCATTTATCCTTGCTTTTCAGCCTCAGCCTTCACTGCCCCTTAGATTGTACACACACGCTCTCACATCTTTCTCTTCTCTCTGGAATGTATTCTCACTCATTCAGAGATAGCTTAACTTGTCACCTCTTCCCCACAGAAGGCATTTTTGACCCTTTCAATGTGGATTAAGTCTTCCTCTATTCACACACTGCTCTATGCATAGCTCTACCACCGCATTTATTATAACTGTTGCAATTACAGTTACCAGTGTCTCAAAATGCCTTCTGGACACAAATTGTGTCCATCTGTCTTCAACCCTGTACCACCACCTATCACTTTGAACAGTGCTTAGCTGGAATCAGTCCACATTTACTGAATGTATCTCATCTCTCCCCTTGAAATCACCCTCCCATTCTATCATAAGTATTGGTTTGTATTTGCTTTCGCTTCAGTCCAATGTTTATAGTTTTTAGTTCACTACTCAAACATGATTTGGCAGCCGGGCGTGGTGGCACATTCTTGAATCACAGTACTCGGGAGGCTGAGACCAGAGGATCCCGGTTCACAGCCAGCCTCAGCTACTTAGTGAGGCCCTCCACAACTTAATGAGACCCTGTTTCAAAATAAAGAATAAAACTACGTTCAATCCCCAGTACCAAAAAAAAAAAAAAAAAAAAAAAAAAAATTGGCAACTTATCCAGTTGACTTATGGCAATCATATCACATTCATTTATAAATGATTCTATCATAAAAATAAATGCTGGAGCTAGAAATGGTGGCATACACCTATAATCACAGTATTTGGGATGCTGAGACCAAAGAATTGCAGGTCTGAGGCCACCCTCAACAATTTAGTGAGACTCTCAGCAACCTAACAAGATCTTGTTTCAAAACAAAAAATAAAAAGGTCTGGGCGTGTAGCTCAGAGGTAGAATGACCCTGGGTTCAATCCCCATGCCTGTTCAAAGGCCTCAGAGTTCCCCAACATACTTGCTTTTGCAGCATGTGACTGTGGGATGAAGGTAAGCATATGAGAGAAAAAAGAGAAGTAGTTGGACAGTTTGGATACATTTATTACAGAAGTATGTGGACTCTACAAATAACTACATATGTGTGTTACACACACACACACACACACACAGATAAACTTAAACACATGTTGATAAAAGAAATTAGTCCTGCCGGGCGTGGTGGCACACGCTTGTAATCCCAGTACTTGGGAGGCTGAGACCGGAGGATCCGGGTTCGCGGCCAGCCTCAGCTACCTAGTGAGGCACCCCGCAACTTAGACTCGGTTTCAAAATAAAATAGGGCTGGGGGTATAGCTCGGAGGTAGAATGCCCCTGAGTTCAATCCCCAGTACCGCAAAAAAAAAAAAAAAAAAGAAATTAGTCCTCAAACTGAACTAAAATACTAAATATAAACTAATTAAATTGGGTTGTCTGTTTTTACTAACCATTTCTCTTTCCTTTAGATTCTTAGCTTTTTTCCCCCTTACTCAACAGAAAATATTTACTTTTTAAAAGACTTGAGAGTTGGGGGTGGTGGCTGAAAGAGCAGGATTGCAGGTTCTCGGACAGCTTCAGCTACTTAGTGAGACCCTCCACAACTTGGTGAGACCCTGTTTCCAAATAAAGAATAAAATATAGGGCTAGGGGTATCGCTCAGAGGTAGAATGCCCCTAGGTTCAATCTCCAGCTCTGTTAAAAAAAAAAAAAAAAGGACTTGAGCTAAGCCAGGCACGGTGGTGTATGCCTGTAAATCCCAGTTCTAGGGAGGCTGAAACAGGAGGATCCCAGGTTCAAGACAGCCTCAGCAACTTAGTAAGACCCTGTTTCAACATAAAAAATAAAAAGGGCTGGGAGAGGGTATGGTGGTACATGCCTGTAATCCTAGTACTTGAGAGGCTGAGACAAGAAGATCACAGGTTCAAGGACAGCCTCAGCAAGTAGTGAGACTCTCATCAACATAGTGAGATCCTGTTTCAAAATAAAAATAAAAAAGGGCTGGGGGTGTAGCTCAGAGGTAGAATACCCCTGGGTTTAATCCCTGGCACCACACACAAAAAAAGAGGCTGGCTTGAGCTAAAATGAAATTCTATCTTTGAGTTTCTAGTGAATGAAGTTTGTTTGGCTTTTTTGAGATGGAGTCTTGCTTTTTGCCTGCTATGGCCCCAAACTCCTGGCTCAAGCAATCCTCCTTGCTTGAGCAAAGAGGAAATGGCCTTGGGAGTGGGCCAAATGAAATGTTTCCTGCACTGTCCCCTCCACCCACCCAGACCTAGTCACTCATCTGAAATGGAGACTGGAAGAAGGTAAAAAAAAAATCCAGTAACAAATATAATCAGACTTACAGTAAATGCAATGGAAGGAAAGTAGGAAGCAATATTGTAAAGCTGCCTATTCCTGTCTAATAGATCTTAGAGCAGTTTCTTCAGCTCACACAGCAAAGACCAAAACATAATAGACCATAAAAGACTATTTTGGCAACATATAGCAGGAAGCGATGTACCAGATGTACACACCAACTCAGAAACTATACCGATTGCTATATGAGACTATATAAATGAACCTACTTGTAACTAGAGGCTATGTCTTCTCAATTGAAGACAACTTCAAATTTTTCTTCTTTTAATGATATCTATATATAGTGCTTTTATCTTCAGTTACTTTGAAAATATGGAGTAGGTGTCCTAAGAACAGCTGAAGAGCTAGAAATAGCTATAAGCAACTGCTTTAATGGCATCCAACCATTAGTATAAAAAGCATCCAAAAGAAGAGGGGAAATAGAAGTTTGTATGGTCAATGGAGAGGAGGTTATAAGTAATTTCTAACCAGTGTAGGGACTTTACAGTCACGCAGATTTTTAATGTAGACTATTAAAAGCTAATAAGAGGTGAGCTTAGTTAAATGCTGCTTTTGAAGGGCCATGATGGGATTAGAATCTATCAAAGGATCTGGGCTTTGCCAACAAAGCAGCTGCAAAGAAGGGAGAGGGGAGGAGGGAGGTGCAAGAGAAGAGGAGATGAAATGTAGAACTTGGAAGCAGCTGAACTGCTTTAGTCACTGCTGAGAGAATCTGAGCCTATAAGGAGGATTTGTGCCAGGACAGTATACTAAAAATATTCAACCTTTTTACAAAGAAGCAAAAGGAAATTTAGGGGAAAGGCTGAGGTCTGAAACTACAGAACAAATGTTTAAAAAAAAAAAAATTCTTCTTTACCTTTTAATATGCTATCCTTTAAATTAAGTAGCAGAATTTTAAAACTTTAGGAAAGTCGGTGCTTTTCCACGACACCAAGCTGTTCTAAAAAATACAGCTATTTTTAATGAGTCCCAAAAGTATCATATGTCACTATATTCTTTTAGCTTTCTTCTACATATACACAAAAGAAATTCCATTCTTATGTTAAGATTTTCTTTTTTGATGTTTACAAATCAGTTTTTTGGGGGGAGGGATAATTGAAATCATTTATGAAAAAAAAAAACAAAAACAGATGAGCCGATGAAACCCACAAAACTACCAAATTCCTTCATTTTCATCAAGCCAAGCACAGTTTCTGCTTTTTTTTTTTTCTTTTTGAAATACTGGCAATTGAGCCCAGGGAAGCTCTATCCCTAAGCTACATCCCCAGCCCTTCTTATTTTTTGAGACAGGGTCTCACTAAATTGCTGAGGCTCACCTGAAACCTGTGATCTCTCTGCCTTGGCCTCCTGAGCTGCTAGGATTATAAGCATGCACCCATGGTTGTCAGCTACTTTCATTTTTTCTTTAGTTTTTTAAAAATAATCATTGTTTATCCAGGTTAACAAAGCTGATCTGTTTAGTTCAATGCATACCTGCCAGTTGAAGGACCCAAAAGTTCAGGTGGAAATGAAATTGGAAATTAACCAATTGCCATAGCCAAATTATTTTAACAGCATGGAAACTGGCTATTTCAGATTTGTAGGACTCCAGCGGGTCATCTGAAAAAAATGAAATCTAAACGTGTATTTTCTTTGAGACCTTCTGTTGCCCCATTCTACTCTAATTGTAAAGAGTCAGTTATTACTGAAGGAGCCTGTGGTACTTCTTAGAGCTTGTCCATGCTTGGATTATGTGTTTAATCAGTATCAGCAACTATATAAAATACAGTAGTATATCAACATTTACTACACTCCCTTAAGAAGATTAAAAACAGATACATAAGCCAGGTGTGTTGGCACAGGCTTGTCATCCCAGCATTTGGGAGGCTGAGACTGGAGGATCCAGGTTCGCCGCCAACCTCAGCTGCTAAGTGAGGCCCTCCGCAACTTAGTGAGACCCTATTTCAAAATAAAGAATAAAAAACAGGGCTGGGGGTGTAGCTCGTAGGTAGAATGCCCCAGGTTCCATCCCCAGTACTGCAAATAAACAAACAAATAAATGAATGAATAAAAACAGATACATAAATGCAAATAATTATTCTGTATTGACTGCAGAACTACTAAAAGGGTGAGGAGGAGGAAAAGGAGTTTCTTTTTCTTTTCTTCTTTCTTTTTTTTTTTTTGTGGTACAGGGAATTAAACTCAGGGGTGTTCTACCTCTGTTACACCCTCAGTCCTATTTTATTTTTTATTTTGGAACAGGGTCTCACTTTACGTTACTACACTCTGGCCTCGAACTTGTGATTCTCCTGTCTCAGCCTCCCAAGTACTGGGATTACAGGGGTAACCACTGCACCCAGAAGGAGGTATTTGGGGAGGGGAGTACTGGGGACTGAATCGAGGGGTATTCTACCTCTGAATTACACCCTAGCCCTTTTAAAAAAAACTTTTTTTGGAACAAGGTCTCACTAAATTGCAGAGGGCTTCACTAAATTGCTGAGGCTGATCTTGAACCTGTGATCCTCCTGTCTCAGTTTCCCAAATAC
Organism: Graphiurus murinus; assembly: GCA_004027655.1. Taxonomy (NCBI): domain Eukaryota; kingdom Metazoa; phylum Chordata; class Mammalia; order Rodentia; family Gliridae; genus Graphiurus; species Graphiurus murinus. The sequence continues at coordinate 28,209 of PVLC010002693.1, read as the reverse complement.
TGGGATTACAGGTGTGCACCATCATGCTGGGCTTAGAAGGAAATAATTTTAAAAGAAGATTTGAGATCATCCATGAGTACTTAAGGGTAGGAGGAGGTACACCTAGAAATTAAATTCCCTTTCTCCATTAGCTGTCAGACAGCAGGAACTATGTTTTTTTACTCTGTATTTCTCAGTAACGGGTGCATATTCAATAAATATTTACTGAGTAAATGATTCGTCAGGCATACTTTAGTGCCAAGCATGAATTTGATAGAATAAATCTTCTGCAAAAAAAAAAAGGGGGGGGGGGTGGCACATGCCTATAATTTCAGTATTTGGGAGGCTAAAACAGGAGGATTACAGGTTTGATGTCAGCATCAGCAATTTGGCAAGACCTTGTTTCAAAATAAAAATTAAAAAGGGCCGGAGGCATAGCTCAGAGGTCATATGCCCCTGGGTTCTATCCCTAGTACCAAAACACAAAACAAAACCCCCTAATCTGAGTTAGGTTTTTATTGTGTATGTATGTGTGGCACTAGGGGTTGAACACAGGGGCATTCTGCCTTTGAGCTACACCCGAGCTCTATTTTTTTTACTTTGAAGCAGAGTCTCTCTAAGTGCTGAAGGCCGTGCTAAACTGCTGAGGCTGGCCTCAAACCTATAATCCCTGGCTCAGCCTCCCAAGTACTGGGATTACAGGCATGCATCACCACACCCCACTTTCTGAGTTATTTTATAGAATAAAAGTCATTAAAATATTTCAAAGAATGACAAATATCCTAGAAAGCTTTTAACCTATTCCTTAAACTGCAACTAAAGAGCTCTCCTACGAATTCTAAGTTCTAAATGATTACTCAGGGGCACAAGACCAAGTGGTTGGTAGATAGATGACTAAAAGTATAGTAAGACTAGGAACATTCATTTTTCTTAACTCTTAACTATCAAAGACAAATTAAGAAGCTGGGCACAGTGGCATAAGCCTGTAATCCCAGTACTTAGGAGACTGAGACAGGAGGATTGCAGGTTTGAGGACAGACTCAGCAAGTAGTGAGACTCTCATCAACCTAGTGAGACCCTGTTACAAAATGAAAAAAATAAAATAGAGCTGGGGGAGCCGGGCATGGTGGCGCACGCTTGTAATCCCAGCATTTGGGAGGCTGAGTCTGGAGGATCTGGGTTCGTGGCTAGCCTCAGCTACCTATTGAGGCATTCCGCAACTTAGTGAGACCCTGTTTCAAAATAAAGAATAAAAATAGGGCTGGGGGTGTAACTCAGAGGTAGAATGCCCCTGAGTTCAATCCCCAGTACCACACACACACACAAAAAAAATAGAGATGGGGGTGTAGCTCCCAGGTAGGGAGCCCCGGGGTTCAATCCCTAGTTCCACCAAAAAAAAAAAAAAGACAAATTGCAGGGCATGGTGGCGCACACTTGTAATCCCAGTACTTGGAAGGCTGAGACAGAAGGATCTGGGTTCATGGCCAGCCTCAGCTACTTAGTGAGACCCTCCACAACTTAATGAGACCCTGTTTCAAAATAAAGAGAATAAAAAAAATAGGACTAGGGGTGTAGCTTGGAGGTTGAATGCCCCTGAGTTCAGTCCCTAGTACCACACACAAAAAAAAAGACAAATTAAGCCGGGCATGGTGGCGCACGCTTGTCCCAGCATTTGGGAGGCTGAGACCGGAGGATCCTGGTTCGCGGCCAGCCTCAGCTACCTAGTGAGGCACTCCTGCAACTTAGTGAGACTGTTTCAAAATAAAGAATAAAAAATAGAGACGGGCGTGGTGGCACACGCTTGTAATCCCAGCATTCGGGAGGCTGAGACCGGAGGATCCGGGTTTGTGGCCAGCCTCAGCTACCTAGTGAGGTATTCCGCAACTTAGTGAGACTCGGCTTCAAAATAAAGAGTGAAAAATAGGGCTGGGGGTATAGCTCGGAGGTAGAATGCCTCTGAGTTCAATCCCCAGTACCGGAAAAAAAAAAAAAAAGAATAAAAAATAGGGCTGGGGGTATAGCATGGAGGTAGGATGCCCGAGTTCAATCCCCAATACTGCAAAAAAAAAAAAAAGACAAATTAAATATATTTCCAATATGTACCATGATTTGCTTTCTGGCAAAGTTAGTTTTCTTCTACTGAACTAACAAAAAATCTTTGTTAGCTGAAGGTGTGTTTCAATGACATAATTTTTGTCAAAAGTCATACAAAACAGGAGAAATACAGGAGGTAGACAACTTCCAGAATATAAAAGTAATTACCAACTCAAACGTGTAGGATATGCTAGAAAACAGTACGATTTGTGGAGAAGCCAGGCACGGAGGAGCATGCTTGCAATTCCAGTACTTGGGAGGCTGAGTCAGAATGATTGCAGATTTAAGGCCAGCCTCAGAAACTTGGCAAGACCCTCAGCAATCTCTGAGACTCTGTTTCAAAATAAAAAGGAGCCGGGCGTGGTGGCGCACGCTTGTAATCCCAGCATTCAGGAGGCTGAGACCAGAGGATCCGGGTTCGCGGCCAACCTCAGCTACTTAGTGAGGCACTCCGCAACTTAGTGAGACCTGGCTTCAAAATAAAGAATAAAAAATAGGGCTGGGGGTGTAGCTCGGAGGTAGAATGCCCCTGAGTTCAATCCCCAGTACCGCAAAAAAAACCCAAAAACAAAACAAAACAAAATAAAAAGGGCTGAGGGAGTAGCTCAGAGGAAGAATGCCTCTGGGTTCAATGCCCAGTACTCCCTCCACGTGCGCACGCACACACACACACACACACACACACACACACACACACACACACAGATGCATGACAAGATTGAAAAACATTTGAAATATTTCATTATAAATTTTTTTTAAACAAAAGCACGAATGTATAAGCCTTCTCCTGGTAGTGTGAACATGCCAAGTATGTCCTTGCTTTACAGCATATAGCCTATTCCCTCAGTCCTGAATCCCCCTACCTCTTCCAATTCACCCCCTCTTTCTTATACTCCAGATTAAATTCCCCCCTCCTCTTCCTCCTGACCTTCTCTGCCAACCTAAAGAAGCTACTCAATCATTATCACATGAACCTGGTTTAAATCTGTGCACAACACATTCCTGTTTTTCCTAATTTTTATTTTTTTTATTTTTTTTGCAGTTAATGGGGATTGAACCGAGAGGCACTCTACCTCCAAGCTACACCCCAGCGCTATTTTATATTCTTTATTTTGAAACAGGGTCTCACTAAGTTGCAGAGGGCCTCACTAAGTAGCTGAGGCTGGCCAAAAATCTGCGATTCTCCTGTCTCAGCTTCCCAAGTACTGGGATTACAAGTGTGCGCCACCAAGCCTGGCTTTCCTGTTTATTTTTAAGTGCCTGCCTTGCTCCACTTAAAAGTTTTGTAGAAACAGGGATCTTCACTTTCTTTTTCATCATTTTATCTACAACATAAACACAAAGTAGGTGCTTAAATATCTGTGTTATATTTAACAAAACACTTTAATCATATACATTCACAGAGGGAAATGTGGTAAGCTTTTAAGGGCATTATAAAATGTAAAGATTATATATGTCTTTCAAATACAATTTGCACATATAGAGTGTTTCATAAGAGTGAATGATTACTGAAGGTCCACATTCCATAGGGCATTTGACTTTCTGATGGTGCTCCCCCTCCTCATTGCTGTTTTAGTGTTACTATCACCTCTCAGAAAAGATGGAAAACAACAGTCTAAATAGGTTATGTGAGATTATAAATTCAACGAGCATGGACAAAATTTTCTCTTACAGTCCTTGTAATGCCTAGGATAAATATGTGCAAAATAAATATTAGCTTACTGGTTTTACTAATGGGATAGAAAAAATAAAGGCAACTTGTATAACAGAGGACTTAATTAAGCACTCAATTAACTTACCAGAATAAAAATGTCATATTAGAAAGTACTGATTTAAATTTGTTTTAGATGAGGCCTCCTGGGTCAGATCACATGACCTATCAAATTAAGAATCCTGTCTGACCTAGGTATGAAGGTACAGCTTATAGAACAGGCTAATGACTACTTATTACAATAGCCTTCAAAAGTTAGCCACTTGCCACCAACACTCCTTTAATAAATTATCATGAGAGACTGGAGATAGAGTTCAGTGGCAGAACATTTGCCTATGATGTGCAAGGCCCTGGGTTCAATACCCAGTATTGGAAAACAAAACAATAAATGATTTTGAATCTAGCACTAATAACACTTAAAAGCTATACCACTCCATAAAAACAAAGATATTCAAGTTACATATCGTTTAACTTGTCCAAAATTTTGTTTCAAGCTATATGCCCTAATAGTCTAGAATTTAGTGAAGAGCTCTATATTTCCATTAAGGCAATTTTCAGAATTTTAGAAATGATCATTTCCCCTTTTAGTTTGTGCTTTTTGTATAGCACCATTCTTAAACACTGCACTGTCCAAAACTACACCAAATCAACATTAACAATTTTGGCAGTCAGACTATTTAGAGCCTTAGTATTTGTGGTACATATCTATTTCCATATCACAGCTCATTCAACAAACTACCAAGGGAACCAGGATATCAAGATATAAGAAGGTGTAAGTAGAGATCATGCCAAAGCAATTAAACTTTTACTACTTGCCAGCCACTACTACTGGTAATGAAGAGCCAGTGGAACAGTTGAAAGTCTTTACTAAAGTTGCCCATGGGAACCTAAAATTTTGATATGCTTTATGTAGGGAATGTTTATTCTTTCACTTAACATCTCAAGACATTAAGAGGAGGGAGGGGACACTATATAAGAATACACTTATTAGAACTGAAGAATGTATTGTAAATTCCCAGGAAGAACCAGTTAACATTTTTAAAAAGTATATTTCCTTAGTCATAACTGAACTTTTTTTTTTTTTTTTTGCAGTACTGGGGATTGAACTCAGGGGCATTCTACCTCCGAGCTACACCCCCAGCCCCTTTTTATTCTTTATTTTGAAACAGAGTCTCACTGAGTTGCGGAGTGCCTCACTAGGTAGCTGAGGCTGGCCGCGAACCCGGATCCTCCGGTCTCAGCCTCCCCAATGCTGGGATTACAAGCGTGCGCCACCACTCCCGGCTCATAACTGAACTTTTTAAAACAGAAAATAGTGTAGTTTAAATACTAGTACAGTTTCTAAACAATGTTAAAATCAGCAAGTTTTAGAGAAAGTGCTTCCTATGTAGCCTAAAAAGATCCTTTCCTTTTCCAAAACTTTTTTTTTCTTTTCTGTATTGGGGGGAGGGGGGTGTATTAGGAATTGAATCCAGGAGCATTCTACCTCTGAGCTACACCCTCAACCCCATTTTTTTTTGTTGTTGTTGTTTTTTGTTTTGAAACAGGTCTCACTAAGTTGCAGACGGCTTTGCTAAGTTCCTAAGGCTGGTAGGGAACCTGCAATCCTCCTGTCTCAGCTTCCCAAGTACTGGGATTACAAACTTGTGTCACCATGCCTGGCTTTTTCCAAATCTTTTAAAATCACACCTTGCTCTAACAACACAGACTCTAGAGTATAGGATTACCTCAGTTTGAACACAAGGCTTGAACAAGAGGCACTACCAGATGCTATAGTAAACCTTAATGTCCTCATCTTCAAAATAAGCATGATAATACTCCCTGCCAGATTATACTCAAAGTTCTTAGCACAGTCGCTGGCACGTAGTAAGCACTCAAATGTTAATTATTTCCACCATAATAAATTCCCATGGTTTGTCTGTAAACTAATAATTTGTCAGGAGACACACCTAACAGTGTTCTCTCATTAGTTATGCTGCACTATGCCACATATTTTTCCTGTATGTCTGCTTAAGTTCCTTATCATCGCTCACAAAAGTTTTACTATCCTACTAGTGCCACATATTTTTCCTGTATGTCTGCTTAAGTTCCTTATCATCGCTCACAAAAGTTTTACTATCCTACTAGCCTAAAGGGTATTTTATCAAACAGTGCAACTTCAGTCTTTTCTATGAAGTTAAACAAAATCAACTTCTTTACTGGAGTAAATAATAGCACAGATACTTACAAAGTTTCTGAAGATTTATGAGCAATCACTTGGAATTAACTTATACTTTAGAGTAAATAAAAATTAAAGAGCCAGGTGTGGCGGCTCAGGCTTGTAATCCCAGTACTTGGGAGGCTGAGACAGGAAGCTCTGGGTTCCAAGCCAGCCTTAGCTACTTAGTGAGGCCCTCTGCAACTTACTGAGACCCTGTTTCAAAATACAGAATAAAAAATAGGACTGGGCATAGCCCAGAGGTAGAATGCCCCTGGGTTCAATCCTCAGTATGGAAAAAAAAAAAAAAATTAAAGAAAATGGTTCCTGTATCTCCAGTATTTTGTCACATTAACACCACTTCTAGACTCTGAGCTTTAAGAGCTTAGAATTCATCTAATACATATTCTTCAATACCAAATAGTTATGCCCACAAAATCACAAGGAACTGTAAAGGATACAAAGTCAAGTTTCTGCCTCATCTTAGTATCTAACAAAGAGTTTTTCACTTGGGGAATCCCTGAAGATTATTTCTCCTTTTAAAAAGGCATGTAGCTTAAATTAAATGAGAAACAGTATTCTAATTGAAAAAGAAGCAATCATGGAAATCCCAGTCCCACTTGGGTGATTTTGAACAAGTACTACTTCCCAGTCAGGACACACATACATACATACACACGTATACATACATACACATACATATATGTATATATGTATACACACGTACACATATATATACTCCAAAAAGAAAGTGCATTATCTATAACTATTTTTTAAACTACAGCAGTTAAGATATGAAAGGGTTCACTCTTTGTTGGGGGGCAAGAGGAGTGAAGAGGATTCTTACAGAACAGGTATATTTGTGAGAGGGAGGAGCTGAATGGGCACTAGTGAGGATGGGGAAAAGGATACAGAAAAGTATGGTGAGGGGGCTGTGATTCAATGGTAGAGAGACCACTTGCCTAACATGCCAGAGGTCCTGGGTTTGATTCCCAACAGTATGGCACCAAGGAATGTTCTAGGGACTATAGACAGGAGCAAGTGTTTATGACAAAACTGTGAGGGAGGAAATGGGATGTGGAATCAGACTGAGGACTTCGGTTGCAATACCAGATGAAGTAGGTTGAACCCTATTCTGCTGCTGAAGCTGTTTCGTTTTGTTTTTAAATAAAACGATGTGATGGAGGTCATGTGTAAAATATTTATGCGGTGCAAGGTCCAGATGGGCTATTGGGTGGAAAGGCTGATAAGAACAACATAGGTTATTAAAAAGTCCCTACTGAGATAAGGGCCTGAACTAAGACGGGATGGTTATAAATACTCCCTTCTCTAAGGGTGGGTCCAAAAGAATTTCATAAGCCACCTTTTATGAAAGTGAACTCACTGTTTTACATCTAAATCATATGTAAGCAAGGTTCATAACCTCTGGCTACCCACACCCATGAGCCAAGAAAATACCCCGATGTTCTTGCTCTAAGGATCACTTGGTTTTTTAAGTTGAAGCCCTTCAGTATTCTGGGCCGGAGACCCGCCAACCGGTTCTCGGTACACAAAGAACTCGAAGTCCCTGGGCTGGGACTCGGCGACGTCCCAGCGAATCGGGACCCTTTACTCGCACGCCCCGGGACTGCCAGCGGCCCCGCGGGGGCCTGACAAAGAACGCGGAGGCGGACCCGCCGGGGGCTATCCTGTTTCGGGCCTGGCAACAATCTGCCAGGAGGCTCTCGGTCCCGCGAGCTGCTCCGGCGGAGGGAGGGGGGACTCAGCCGGGCTCTTTACGCGGAGCCCTGGCACCCGGCCAGCAGGCCCCGGCGTCCGGGCCCAGCGCGGAGGCCGCGGGAAGGGGAGGCCCCCTCACCCCGCCGTGGTCCGCCCTGAGCGACGTCGCGAAACGGCCGCCCCGCTCGCCGAGGGGCCGCGCAGGCCCAGCCCCGCGCCCTTCCCGCTTACCCAGAAGATGAGGTTGAGAAAGACCAGCACGGTCTTGGAGGAGGTGATGCCACACTGGCCCATGGCGCCGGTGGCCCGCGGAGGCCCTGCCCGGCGAGCGGGGCAGCGCTCACCGAGCGCGGCGGCAATGGCGGCGGCGCCGGCCCGCTGGGAACTACGCGGCCTGCGCGGCGCTCCCCGAAGACCCCCGCGCCGTCTCCAGCCCCGGCCCCAGCAAGCACCTCGCTCCTCCGCGCAGCCGCCGCAGTCCCCCGCCCCCCCCGGCCGTTCCCTGGCAACCGAGGCCCGCCCCCCGCGGCCGGCAACCGCTGCAGCCAATCACTCCCGTGGAGGCTGCAGCGAGGCTCCGCCTCTTAAAGAAATCGGAGCTTCGCCTTTTGGCTTTTGAATGTCCTTGGATGCAAATGTGTCTTTGGGAGATTCTGGTCAGTCTCCTATTGAGTTGTGTTTACTCGGTCAGGCTTATAGATGATTTGGAGCCCACAGAGCGCTTTCTACCTAGCCCATCATCACCTAGGAAAGTCAGAGACACCAGCCTCTCCCACTTCGCTGGACATTTCCTGACCAGGAACTAGCTAGGCAGCACTGTTGGAAGAAGTACAGTGAACTTCAACACGTTTGTGGACAACTTAACTATACCAGGCTCTCAGCTAGAAATCGGAAGAGTTGTCAGAAAGGAGAAAAGACTGGTGATGGGGTTGGCAAGGCAGAGATAGGGACAAGTAACCTATAAACTGTATTCTAAGGCAGTACGTTTTGGCCCAAGACTTAGAATTTTAAAGACATCTTTTTACATTGCAGCATCTCACACTCCTTCCTCAATGAATACTTACTGTGTGCTTACCCATGCCACGCTCTTTATGGCTATTCATTTCACCCTGTCACAATCTTACATTGAAGGTGCTGTGGTTATCAGCTTTATTTTACTGATGGGGTGATTGGAGCTTAGAAAGTTTAGAAACTTGCCTAGAGTCGCAGAGAGAATAGGTAAGCTAGGGCTGAAACTGCATTCTCAGCCACACAGTAAACTGCGCAGGCTCACTGCTTTCCTGCTGTCACAGTCCTGAACTCCTTCCTGATTAGGCGGCCCTTAAGAACAACACCCATGGACTTGTCCTTAATCCTCACTCTCCTGCAGTCTTCCTGGCTCCTGATCTTCCCCAGCTTCTCTTGGCAATACCTATGCACCTCAGCTCCTAGGCATTTGCACCAAGCAGCAACTATGTAACCACCCACGGGGCTTTCTGCAAGTGCCAATCCCCTGCCTCACTGTTCTGGGTGCTGAACATTCCACAGTGAGGAAGACAAACCCTGGCTCGCAGGGAGCTTGCATTCTGGTAAAGGAAGTAGACCATACACAAATAGGCAGGTAGGTCTATGACATGATGTTGGGAATGACAGCAAATAATCCAGAGGAAAGCAAGAGGTGATAAGGGAAGCCCTTTCTGAGGAGAACACATTGGAGGAAGTCCAAATGAAGCGAGGGGATCATTTGGTGGAAGAACAGTTCAGAGATGCAAACAGCCAGTGCAAAGGCCCGGAGGCAGAACATAATCCCTGTGCTGCAGGAAAAGGAGCATCAGAGAGCCTCATATGATGGGGGTCATAGAGAGCAGAGTCTAAAGTCAGCAAGTCCAGTGACCAAGGGCCTAGTAAGTTGTGTGTGATCGGAAGATACCAAACTTTTAGCAGGCCAGGAACATCATCTGATTTCATTTTTGTTTTGTTTGAGTGTTGGGGATTGAACCCAGGGGCATTCTGCTTCCAAGCAGCACCCCCAACTCTTCTTAGGCTTTATTTATTTATTTATTTATTTATTTATTTATTTATTTATTTATTTACTTACTTATTTTGAAACAGGGTCTTGTTTAGTTGTTGAGCCTGGCCTCAAACCTGCAATCCTCCTGTCCCAACCTTCCAAGTACTTGGATTACAGGCGTGTGCCACCACACCCAGCTATGATTTAAGTTTTCAAAGTGCCATGTTTGCCATATCATGAGTGTCCTAGTTACATCTTTAAAGAAAAAGAAAACCCATGGTTCTCAGGTGTGATTCCTGTCAAGTGTCTGTCTCCTTGCTGCCCCTATCTCTATGAGTGGAGTTCTTTCTGCCTTTCCTCCTTCCCCAAACAGCTCCTTTGCATCGGTACCCTATCTTTTCCCATTTCTCTGAGGAGGCCTCATCTACCGCTCCCTCCTGGGCCCTCTCCTCCCTCCTGACCCTTATGCCTTCTCAGATCCCACACACATTAGAATCTCCTGGGCCACATAGAATACGCCAGAGTCTCTCGGAGTGAGCCTCAGAAAACTGTGGGTCTTTTTTTTTTTCGGTCCTGGGGATTGAACTCGGGCATTCTACCTCCAAGCTACACCCCCAGCCCTATTTTTTTATTCTTTATTTTGAAACAGGGTCTCCCTAAGTTGCGGAGTGCCTCACTAAGTAGCTGAGGCTGGCGGGGAACCCAGATCCTCCGGTCTCAGCCTCCCGAATGCTGGAATTACAAGCATGTGCCACCACGCCTGGTTTAGAAATCTGTGTTTTAAAAGCACCCCAGAGCCGGCTGAGGCCCTCCACAACTTAGTGAGACCCTGTTTCAAAATAAAAAATAAAAAACAGGGCTGGGAGTATAGCTTGGAGGTAGAATGCCCCTGGGTTCCATCCCCAGTACCGCAAATAAATAAATAAATAAATAAATAAATAAATAAATAAATAAAAGCACCCCAGGCGGTTCTAATATGCCTTCAGGATTGGAAAATACTCTATCGGGCTGGGTATGGTGGCACTTGCTTGTCATCCCAGTACTTGGGAGGCTGAGACTGGAGGATCCATGTTCACAGCCAGCCTCAGCTACTTAGTGAGGCCCTCCGCAACTTAGTGAGACCCTGTTTCAAAATAAAGAATAAAAAATAGGACTTTGGGTGTAGCTCGGAGGTAGAATGCCCCTGAGTTCAGTCCCCAGTACTGCAAAAAAAAAAAAAAAAAAAAAAAGGAAAATACTCTATCGGGAGCTTATAAACATAATCACATCTCTAAAACAAAACACTTAGCACTTCTTTTTGCTTTCTCTATCTTTCTTCTCTCGTCCAATGTTTCTCAGACTTCACTGCACACATGGACCGCCCCAGGACCGATTTCGTTAAAACGCAGAATCAGAATCAGGTTCTGCAGGTCTAACCATCCCAGGTGACCTTCTGGCATCAGAGCTGCTCCTTGTGGGAGGGACTGGACTTCCGGCCTTGACCCTTGGGCTTCCAGCTCACTTTTTAAATGAATGAGTGAATGAAATGAATGAATAAATAAATGAGCGAATGAATGAGTCTCGTTCTGGGGATTGAACCCAGGGGCATTCTACCTCCACACTACATCCCCCAGGCTTTTTATTCCTTATTTTGAAACAGGGCCTCAGTTTTCGAGGCTGGCCCGCGTGCTTTGCCTCTCACAGGCTCCATTGCCCTTCTGCGCTCTTTGTGATAGAGCCCCATGAGGCCCTCACCGGATGGGCTTACCTGATCTTGGGCTGCCCTGTCTCCAGAACTATGAATCAAAATAAACCTCTTATCCAGGGCATGGTGGCACACACCTGTAATCCCAGTACCAGGGAGGCTGGGACAGGAGGATTGAAGGTTCAAAACTAGCCTCAGCAACTTAGCAAGACCCTCAGCAATGTAGTGAGACCCTGTTTTAAAAGTAAAATAAAATTGAGCCGGCAGGGGTGGAGGGGCAGGTAGCTCTGAGATAGAAATCCCCTGGGTTTAATCTCCAGTACCACCAAAAATAATAAATAATAATAATAATAATGATGATGATGATGATGATAAACCTCTTTCCTTTATAAATTACCCAGAGTTAGATATTCTGTTATAGCAGAGGAAATGCCCTAAGGAAGACACATATGCTGGCTGAGAGCACGGACCCCGGCACTAAAGAGCAGCCCAGCCACTGACTAGCTGGCTGCCCTGTCATCTTAGGGAGAGGGTGATGACGCCTGCATTACGTGGCTGTTGTAAGAATTAAGCGAGTTAATACACGCTGAGCTGTCAGAAGCACCCGGCACAAGGATGCTTCAGAATTAATGGTGTTTATCATCTTATGAGACCTTCCAGCCTTTGACCCCACTGACTTCTCCATTCTTAAAACCGTCTCCTCTCTTGGCTTCTGGAACACCGTCCTTTCTTAGTCCTCTGCCTTCCTCTCTAGCTGCACCTCTTCCTTGCACCCTTTGGCTGCTGGGGTTTGCCATGGTGCAGGATGACGTGTTTGGCTTTCTCACCCAGCACCTTGGATTCTGTTGCCACCTAAGTGCAGACCTTCCGGAGCCCAGGGCTGCCGTGCGGCTCTTCCTCTCAGTCCCCTCCATCCCTGGAGCCAACCACCTGCTGCCTTGCTCCGGGTGGATTCATTTACTCATTCAACATTTATTAGTTAGCTACTCAGCCTGACCCGATGCCAGGCACTGGGGAGAAAGCAGTGAAGCGTTCAACCTGGGCCACGGCCCCCGGGAGCTTGTGATCCACAGCAGAGATACACCGCCAATTACACAATGATTGACTTAATTGCAGTAGGGACAAGCAATGCAAACGAGACGCGCAGGCCTCTTTGAGAGTTTAGAGCAGGGTCTTAACCTCGTGTGGGAGTAACTCATTCGCTACAGACTCAGTGTGTCCCTAACTGAACTCACCATTTTCCCCAAACTGCCCCTCCTCTCCCTGCGGTTCTTAGCTCAATGAAAGCCAGCCCTCCTCTGGCCTCCTCCTCAGTCAGAGTCTAGGGTACGACACCCCTGTTCCCGTGCACCACTCAAGCCACTACTACCCCCTAGGAGACTCCTCTTTCCTGGAAACTCCCAGAACTCTAACGTCCTATTGCACAGGGCCAAGCAGTCTGAACCCGCTCCCCCTGCAAAGTTGCTCCTGAAGAAAGAACAATGGAAGGTGTGGCGCCCTCCACTAAGATGGAAACCCATTGTGTATCTCCCTGCATCTGACCTGGTACACCTATGTGGGGGGCCCTGGCGCCAGTTTCTACTGACTCTTTGCTTATAACTTGCCCCAGTAAATTCTGTTCTTGAATCCGTAGTATGTGAAGTAAAATTCACTTTGATCCATGTGTATGAGACAAAATGTCTTTTATCAGAAAAAGCGGAGGTTTATCCTTCTTTCCTGTTGTAAAAGTAATGCCTGCTTGTAGTGATTAGTGTCTTTATTAGATCAGCTCGGGGGCCTGATTTGGGATGCTGCTTAAAAAAAAAAAAAGCATGTGATTGTACATTTGTATAAAGTACTTACTTGTATAGTACTTATGAGGCTGAGACAGGAGGATCATCACAGTTTCAAGGCCAGCCTCAGCAACTTAGTGAGGCCTTCCACAACCTAGTGAGACCCTGCTTCAAAATTAAAATAATAAAATAGAATTGGGGATGGAGCTCAGAGGCACAATGCCCCTGGGTTTGATCCCCCGTACCAAAAACAAACAAACAAAAAACAACAACAACAACAACAAAAAAGACTTGTAGATAGTAAAAAAAAAAAACTATTTTTTTTTTCACTATCCCACATTTGAACACCCTGATTGGCAGATCCCTGTGTCCTCGTGGTATGGATTTGGGGGAAGCCCAGGTAAGGACCTGACCAGCCTCCCCTTGCACTCAGGCAGCCAGAACACCATGGTGTTGGCCAGTCACATGCTTCTGCCAAGAAGTCTGGGCTTTGAAAGAGTGACACACATCTACAGAGACGGCAGGAGAAAGCTTACGGCCATGAGGCCCCAGAGGCCAGCAGCAGCTCTAGCTGCAGAAGAGCCGGTGACAGTCTCCCAGTCTCTGGCGTGGTCTTGGCTGGGCTCTCCTGGCTGCCACACCTTCCTCAGCTGCCAGACTGTCACAGATGCTGGGACTGCCTGCTGTCCTTACAGGAAATGCTTCTTGGCTCCAGGGACTGCAGTCCATTTCTGCTATTTATTATCAGGAATCTTGACAAATATGATGATCTATACAGAAATTGGAAAAATTCCAAAAAGCAGAAGAAAAAAATCCAATGCACCACATGGTGGGTGGGTGGGTGGGGGACTTTAACAAATTCTTCTAGTCTTTTACTATATAAAATTTTGTATTATCATTATATGATTATAAAAAATACTCTAAACTGATTTTTAAATTGTCACCCAATTTAAATGGTGGCATGTATTCATTATAGAAAATTTGAGACTGTGCAAAAAGCTACAGCCCAGAGATAACTATTTTTAATAAGTTAGTGTATTTCCCTTAAACTTTTCATTTTTACATAGCCAAGAATAAACTGATTATTCCAAATTTTTATGCATAGTTAACTGAGAAACTTTAACAACATTTCCTAGAAAAAAAAAAAAAAAGATGATGGGTGCTAGGGGATGGATAATATCTAGCATTTGCATAGTATATTACTCTTTGCCAATTAAAAAGCCTTAAAAGATCCCAGACTAAAGATGCAGGAAATCATTACGCACATTTCTTGGCAGTGGAGATACGCCGAGCGAGCACCCTTCACAACTCTGTTTCTATTGACAGAAATACAGAAGGTCTTTGTTCAGCTAGTTTCCTGGCACAGTGTTCCAAGCTCTTAAAAATTTTCTCCGAGCCGGGTGTGGTGGCGCAGGCCTGTAATCCCAGCGTTTGGGAAACTGAGACCGGAGGATCCGGGTTCTCAGCCAGCCTCAGCTACCTAGTGAGGCACTCTGCAACTTAGTGAGACCCTGTTTCAAAATAAAGAATAAAAAAAAAATAGTGCTGGGGGTATAGTTCGGAGGTAGAATGCCCCTGAGTTAAAAAAAAAAAAAAAAAATTCTCCATTATTGGCAAGGCAATGGCAGGCATTATTGTCTTTTTTTTTTTTTGCAGTAGTACTGGGGATTGAACCCAGGGACATTCTACCTCTGAGCTACACCCCCAATCCTATTTTTATTCTTTATTTTGAAACAAGGTTCTCACTAAGTTGCAGAGGGCTTCACTAAGAAGCTGAGGCTGACTTCGAACCCGGATCCTCCTGTCTCAGCCTCCCAAGTACTGGGATTACAAACGTGTGCCACCACACCTGGCTCCTAATTTACTTTCTATCTTCAAAGTCTCAATAAATTGTTAAGGGCCTTGCTAAGTTGCTGAGTCTGGCCTGGAACCTTCTTCTTTTTTTTTATTTTTTATTTTTGTTTTGATACTGAGAGTCTTGCTAAATTGCTGAGGCTGTCCTCGAATCTGTGATCCTCCTGTCTCAGCCTAAAAAGTACTGGGATTACAGGCGTGCGCCACCATGCCCAGCTTTGAACCTTTGTTAATGTCTTTTGTGTCATCAAACACTGCAAAAATGCCACATTAATCATGAAATAAATTGTACAGCTGGGGAAACACTTTTCCAGGAACTGGGTAAGGAGTGGAACAGAGAGGAAACAGCTGACAAGCTGACTCAGTGTGCTGGCAAAGACTGTGAGTGTCGGGACCACCTGCTGGGGACTCTCTGCTAGGCTGAGGGGGTTCTAACTCCTCGAGTGACATTGCTTTGTGACCTTGGCTGAATTGCTTTAAACTCTCTGGGCTTCAGTTTCCTCATCTGCAAAATGAATAGTGACATTTGCTGGTATTTTCCTCCAAATGGGAATGGCGAGAGGAATAATGCCTGTTTTAGAGCCTACTGCTTAATGAGAGAGGAATAAATGAGTATGTAAACAGGAAGCGCTGAGCTCTACTGCTGAGCCATGGAAACTACCCATGGCGCAGAATCGGTTAGCCACTGAGTCTCAGAAGCCCTTACATCACAATTTTCTACTTCCTAAGGTTTTTTTTTTTCTTCTTTTTTCGGTACTGGGGATTGAACCCAGGGGCATTCTACCTCCGAGCTATTTTTTATTCTTTATTTTGAAACAGGGTCTCACTAAGTTGCAGAAGGCCTCACTATGTAGCTGAGCCTGGCCGAGATCCCAGATCCTGTCTCAGCCTCCCAAGTACTGGGATTACAAGCGTGTGCCACCAGGCCTGGCTCCTAGGTTTTTTTTTTTTTTTTATTAGAATTTTTGCTATATTCAGAAAAGTACATACACCATAAGTTCATGGCTTAATTGTTACAAACTGCCACAGTTGTGAAACTACCACCCAGAGCAAGAAATAGGGGATAGCACGGTGGTGCACACCTGTGATCCCAGTCCTTGGGAGGCTGAGACTGGAGGATCCTAGGTTTAAGGCCAGCTTCAGTAACTTAGGGAGACTCTGTTTCAAAATAAAAAGGACTGGAGTTGTAGCTCAGAGGTAGAATGCCCTTGGGTTCAATCCTCAGTACAAAAAAGAAAAAGAGATGGCCAGCACCCCAGACATCGTGGTCGTTAACTTCCAGCAAGGGTAAGCACCATCTTGACTCCTAACACCATACATCCGTTTTGCCTATTGTTGAATCTTTGATTAATGAAATCATACAAGAGCTGCACAGAATCCTGCTCTTCTGTGTTCAGCTTCTTTCACTCCACGTTTATTCATGAATTTCATCCGTGTTGTTGCGTGTGGCAGCATTTTCATTCTCATGAATATTCATATTCAGTTGTATGGTGTATTAGTCAGAGTTCTTTTGTGTGTGTGTGTGTGTGTGTGTGTGTGTGTGTGTGTGTGTGTGTTACTGGGGATTGAGCCCAGGGGGAGTTCTACCTCTGAGCCACATCCCCAGCCCTATTTTATTTTTTAGTTTGAAACAGGGTCTCACTAGGTTGCTGAGAATCTCCCTACTCTGTGGAGGTTGTCCTTGAACCTGTGATTTTCCTGTCTCAGCCTCCCAAGCACTGGGATTACAAGCATTTTACCACCATGCCTGGCTTAGTCAGGGTTCTCTAGAGGAACAGAACCAACAGGACATGTATATTATCAAAAGGGATTTTGAATATTTGCTTACCCAGTCAAAAGCTGGATAGTCCCCAAAACGACTGTCTACACCTCAGATGCCAGTAGCTGCTCAGGCCAAGAAGCTGGAGCCTCAGAACAGAGAGACCAATGAGGCAGCCCCAGGCCAAGATGGAAAGGCCTGGAAACTCCCTGGAGAATTGCTGGCGAGAATCCACGCAGGAGGAGTGAAGAGGCTACAGCCCAGTGGCCTCGAGTGACCGCAGCATCAAGAGACGCACCTCCAGCAAGAACCGAGCTTGCCTCCCTCCGCCTTCATGCTATCCAGGCCCACAGCCTGCTGGGAGTGCCCACATTCAGGGCGGGACTCCCTCGATGATTTGCTTTTCCACATGCCAATCATCTCTAGACACACCCTCATCAACAGAGCTGGACAGCTCTTAATTCTAGACGTCTCTCGGTCCAATCAAGTTGACAGTCCAGATTAATCATCACCTATGGCTACAACAGATGATTCTGTAGTTAAGGGACAATTGGGTTATTTCCAGATTTCAGGCTATCTGGAGTAGCGCTGCTGAGAAGGTTCTTGAGGCCCATAAACACGGAATATTCTTCCTCCCTTATTTGGTCTTCTTTAACATCCTTCAGTAATGCAGTATGTCCTCTTATACAGTGTTCATTAGATGTATTCTTAGATATCTATTGCTTTTTTGTGTGTTATTGTAAATAGTCTCTTTTTTAGAATTTTACTTTTTCATTGTTTGTAGCTGGTCAGTAGAAATTCTACTGATAATGAGGTGAGGACGACGATGACAACTTTGGTACTAGGGGCTGAACTGAGGGGCATTCTACTTCCTAGCTACACTCCTAGCCCCGTTTATTTATTTGTTTGTTTGTTTATTTATTTTTGTGGTGTTGGGGATGGAACACAGGAGCATTCTACCTCTGAGCTACACCCCCAGCCCCATTTTATTCTTTTTATTTTGAAACAGGGTCTCACTAAGTTGCTAAAGATCTCACTAAGTCATTGAGGCTGGCCTCTAACCTGCAATCATCCAGTCTCAGCCTCCCAAGTACTGGAATTATAGGTGTGTGCCACCATGCCACCATGCCACCATGCCTGGCTACTATTGCTCTTTCTTCCTCCCTCCGTTTCTTTCTTTCGTACTATGGCTAGGGATGGAACCCAGGGGCTTTCTACCTCTGAGCTACACTCCCAACTCTTTTTTGTTTTTTTTGTTTTGAGACAGGGTCTCACTAGGCTGCTGAGAGTCTTGCTAAGTTGCTGAGGCTGGCCTTGAACCTATGAGCCTCCCGTCTCAGCCTCCTAAGTGCTGGGCTTTACAGGTGTGCATCACAGGCCTGGCTCTAGCTTCCTTCTTTAAAGTTCTCATCAGGCTTTGGTATTAAGCTTATGCTAGCTTCATAAAATGATATGGGAAGCATTTTCTCTTTTTCTACTATCTGAAAGAATTTATGCAAGAATGGAATAGTTTTTTCCTTCTGTGTTTGGAAGAATTTACTGGTACTATATGACTTCAAAATTTATCTGTTTGAAACTTTTTAACAATAAGTGAGCTCTCTTTAACAATTATAAGGCTATTTAGACTTTCCATTACTTTTGGTGTCAATTTTGATAAATTGGGGTTTTTGTTGTTGTTTTATTGATCGATTGA
This sequence comes from Graphiurus murinus, assembly GCA_004027655.1. Lineage (NCBI taxonomy): Eukaryota > Metazoa > Chordata > Mammalia > Rodentia > Gliridae > Graphiurus > Graphiurus murinus. The sequence continues at coordinate 9,757 of PVLC010002693.1, read as the reverse complement.
ACCGAGGGGTACTCTATCTCTGAGCTACATCCTCAGACTTTTTTATTTTGGTTTTTAAATTTTCAGACAGGATCTCTAAGTCGCCCAGGCTGGCCTCAAACTTCCAGTCCTCCTGCCTCAGACTCCCAAGTTGCTAGGATTACAGCCATGTGCCATCACTCTTGGCAATTAATTGTGTTTTAGATGGGTTTCTCCATTTCATCTAAGTTGTCAAATTTATTGGTATCCATTTTCCCACAGTATCTCTGTATCTTCCTAAGTGTCTGTTGGATACCTACTGACTTCCCCTCGATTCCCAGTAGAGCATTCGTGCTTTATCCCTTTAGAGAGGTTTATCATTCTTCTCATTGTCTCAGAGCCTACATTGGCTTTGTTGATTTTCTATGTTATCTGTTTTATTTCACTCATTTTTGTTCTTTGCTTCCTTCCTTCTACTTTTCTTGGGCTTCTTTGCTTCTTTCATTTGCTGTTCTTTTTCTAGCTTCTTGCGCTGTAAAAAGTGGGAAACCCTGTTTCCATTGTCCCTTCTGTTCCCATTGCCTCATCTCTGCCCTTCTACGTTAGTGGAGTTCATGAAAGCCTGCACCCCTGTTGGCCGTCGTTCCCAGGCCTCCCTGCCCTTCATCTCCATGCCTTACCTCGAGATCCTCCACCTTCAGGATGGTAAATGCCAGCCTCAATCTCCCTGACTTTCCCCCCTTTTGACATTTTGGGATTGTAACCTTCTTTGATTGCAGAAAGGTGGATGCAAAGACAGGAATTCAATAACACTGCCCTGGTCTCCTCAAAAAGCAACATATCTGCCAGCTACAATGGCAGACTTCTGCAATCCTAGCACTTGGGAGGCTGAGACAGGAGGGTCGCAGGTTCAAGGCCAGCCTCAGCAACTTAGTAAGACCCTGTTTCAAAATAAAAATAAGAAGGGCTGGGAGTGTAGCTCAGAGGTAGAACACCCGTGGGTTTAATCCTCAGTACCACATGCATACAAAAAAAAAAAATCTGTTAAAAGACAGTGCATAGAAAGATAGGCGTGGTGGTGCATGCTTGCAATCCCAGTACTTGGGAGGCTGAGACAGGAGGATTGCAGATTTGTGGCCAGCCTCAGCTACTTAGTGATGCCCTCTGCAACTCAGTGAGATCCTGTTTCAAAATAAAGAATAAAAAATAGGGTTGGGGGTGTAGCTTAGAGGTAGAATGCCCCTGGATTCAAGCCCCAGTTCCGAAAGAAAAAAAAAAAAAAAAAAGCAGTGCATCTATACAGCTAAGGGACAGTGTGCAATTTTCTAGTTGTTAGATTGCAGGGCCTGTGAATGGTAGGAGAGTTATATGTATTTCTATATTAACGTCCGTGGATTCCTTTGTTTCCTATTTGAAGCTCCGAAAAGCGATTGTTTTGCCTTTCAGATTCCAGTAATTGATTCTGTCAGTTTTGATTTTCAGGATTGTTTTGCATTTTTTGTTTTTCTTGTGAGAAATAAATAGCAATAAGGGCTTCTCTACCCTTTAGAAGGAGATGCCTTCCAGACTGATCTTTCTAAAATCTAACTCAAACCATGATTTACCCTCACTTAAAGGATTTTATTAATGCTTGTTGTTTATCAAGTAGTGACCAAACTTCCAATTTGGCTAAATGATCCTTTTTTTTATATAGAGAGACAAATTACAGTTGAATATATTTACGGGGTACAAAGTGATGTTATGATTTTGAATGCAATGTGGAATTATTAAATCAAGCTGATTAACATCCATTGCCTCAATATTTAACATTATTTTGTGATAAGAACTTTGGCATTTATGCTCTTAATGACTTTGAAGTGCACAGTATCCACCATTGGCTATATTCAACAGACTGTGTAATAGATCTCAACCACAACAACAAAATTCAGCTTTTTCCTCTCTGAGCTTCCTGTCCCCTCTGCTTCTCATCTGCTTCTCTCCCCAGCCTCCGCCCCTGGCGCCCCCCACCCTCCGCCTCTCTGAGGTCAGCTGTTTCACATTCTGCATTGTGTTGGTCAGCTTCCCATTGCTGGGACAAAATGCCCGGGAAACCTGACTTGGAGGAGGGAAGATTTATTTTGGCTCAGGGGTCTGGGCCTCGGCTGGCTTTCTCCATTGAGGCAGAACATTGTGGCCGAAAGGCATGGCAGAGCAAAGCTGTTCACCTCCTGACAGCAGGAAAGCAGGGAGAGCGAGAGGCCAGGACAAGACAGACCTTCCAGCTCCCGCCCCAGCAGCCCACTTCTCCAGCTGGCCCCCTCCTAGCTCTGCCACTGCTCAGGAACGCCATCAGCTATGGCAGGCCAGTGAGTTGAGGGCTCCGTGATGAGCTGAGAGTCTCGTGATCCAGTTGCTCCCCAGGAGCCCCACTTCTGAGCTGCTGCACTGGGGACCAAGCCAGACCCACTTAGCACACGTGTTGTGCCGTATGAGACTCTGGGCTCAGCTTCTTTCAGTCAGCATGATGCTTTCCGATTCTGTCCACGTGGTCATGGGTGACAGAACCCCATGATGTATTTGAGCCACATTTTCTTTACACATCTGTCGCCTCGTGGACAGAGGTCGATCGCTGTCCAAGTTATTAAGACACGTGATGCTGCAGTGACCTGGCAGTGCTCATCTCTCCTTGAGAGCTGGCGTATACTCAGGAGAGGGATGGCCGGATCTTACAATCATTCTGTTTTTAGTTTTTTTGTTTTTGTTTTTTTGGTTTTTTTTTTTTTTTTTTTTCGGTACTAGGAACTCAACTCAGGGGCATTCTACCTCCAAGCTATGCCCCCAGCCCTATTTTTTAGTCTTTATTTTGAAACAAGGTCTCACTAAGTTGCGGAGTGCCTCACTAAGTAGCTGAGGCTGGCCCCGAACCCGGATCCTCCGGTCTCAGCCTCCCAAATGCTGGGATTACAAGTGTGCACCACCATGCCTAGCTCTATTTTTAGTTTTTGAGAAACCTCCTTATTAACTTTCTGAATGGCTGTACTAATTTACATTTCCACCAACTGGGGTCAAGGATTCCCTTTTCTCCACATAAATAGCCCTTTGTAACAAAGTTCCTGGCTGAGCCTCCGGCTAAACCAAACTACTCCCAGATGGCCACCGCTACCAGCCCTCTTTCCTCTGCAGCCTTTGAGCAGGATGAACCGTGGCCTGGATGGTCCTCTCTTACCCCCTTTACATTGAAGCACTGCGAATCCTTCAAGACCCCACCTGAGCGCCGCCTCCAGGAAGCTCCCGATTCCCTCCTCACGCTGCAACAAAGCTCTTTTGAGGACAGGAGTTTCTCCTGCACTTCTTCACGCTGTGCCTGTTTGTGGGAGGGCCTCAGTAAAGGTTCATTGACTGACAACGTGGCTCCTTCCAGGCGAGGCATTCCCAATGGACGTATAGTACAGGTGAAGGTGCTGGCGCATTGTCTCCATGAGCCCTACTGCCCGGGCTAGGGAGCCCGCTGCACGCATGCAGAGACAGGCAGGGCTTCCCACCCCTCACTGGGTACCGGCCAGCTGTTGTCTTCAGTCCTCTGAGCGCAGCTGTCCAGACCCCCGCCTATGGCGCCAAAGGTAGAGGAGTCAGAGTAACCGACCACTGGGAAAGCTGCGACTTTTTTTTTTTCTCTTGATAGTGGGGATGTAACCCAGGGGCATTCTATCTCTGAGCTACACCCCAGCCTTTTTTATTTTGAAAGAGGGTCCTACTAAGGTGCTGAGTGTCTTTCTGAGCTGCTGAGACTGGATTCAAACTGTGATCCTCCTGTCACAGATGTGTGCCACCATGCCCAGTGAAAACTGCCACTTTACATGTCAGAGCTGACAGAGGTCCCTAACCATTGGTGGTAACAACCTGGCTACCTGGCTGTCAGCGTGTCAGGCTACCCTGGCTCTGCACCCACTACATGATCTTAGGCAACTTATCCAGCCTCCCTGCACCTGTATTTTCTCATAAGTAAAGTAAAGTTAACAGGAAGTAACTTGCAAGGTAGTTGCAAGATTTTTTTATTTTTATTTTTGGTACTGGGTATTGAACCCAGGAGCATTCTACCTCCTAGCTACACCCCACCCCTATTTTACTTTTTATTTGGAAACAGGGTCTCACTAATTTGCAGAATGCCTCACTCAGTTGCAGAGACTGGCCTCAAACCTGCGATCCTTCTGTCCTGGTATTACAAGCATGCGCCTCTGTGGCACAGATGGTGTCCTAGTCTTATGTGTCCTTGTGCACACAGATGGAGGCTGCAGGGACAGTCCAATAACTGAAGGAATGAGTAGGCCGGCGCTGTCACCTCTGCTGATCCGATGGGGGAGCCAGTGTGTGTGTCCTCACGTGAAGTAGCAGCTCCTTGCAGGCGCAGGGACATAGTTGACACCGTCTCAGCAGCACCACCTCACCAAAGCTAAAGTCCCTCTGTGGACAGATGTCCTGGCCCTGATTTATGGTCCCAGAACCTGGACAATAGATCTAAGACCAAAAAAGGGTGAAGAGGGGAGAGAAAAGACAGATAGATCCTTTTTTTTTTTGCGGTACTGGGGATTGAACTCAGGGGCATTCTACCTCCAAGCTATACCCCCAAGCGCTATTTTTTATTCTTTTTTTTTTTTTTTTTTTTTTTTGTGGTACTGGGGATTGAACTCAGGGGCATTCTACCTCCGAGCTATACCCCCAGCCCTATTTTTTAGTCTTTATTTTGAAACCGAGTCTCACTAAGTTGTGGAGTGCCTCACTAGGTAGCTGAGGCTGGTCGCGAACCCGGATCCTCCGGTCTCAGCCTCTCGAATGCTGGGATTACAAGCGTGCGCCACCATGCCCAGCAGATAGATACTTTGAAGTTCCTTAAAAGAGGAGGTGATTTGGGCATCCTGGTGCACGCTTCTGATCTCAGTACTTGGGAGGCTGAGCCAGGAGGATCACAGGCTCGAGGCCAGTGTGTGGTTAACTTAGTGAGACTCTCAGCAACTTAGTGAGACTCTATTTCAAAATAAAAAATAAAACAGGGCTGGGGGTGTAGCTTAAAGGTAGACCATCATTGGGTCCAATCCCTAGTGCGCCCCCCCCACACACACACTGGAAGTGATTTTGCCCTTATTTGTGCACAGTTAACCTTACCTCTTTCTCACCTTCATCTCCTGGTCCCAGGAGAGTCCCCCACTCCCACCCTCCAGGGTGAGTGGCTCGCAGCCTAGACTACACACTTCTGAGCACTGTTGTTGAGAGGATAAGGAGACTTTGGGAATTTGAGAAATACTGAAGTTTCCCATCAATACCTGGCTCTTTAGTCTATGGCACCTCAATTTGCAAGGAGCCCAAAAGATTGAAAATGCACCATTCCACGATAAGGAGAGATCTTCAGGTTTGCTAAGTGAAAAAAACGGAGCACAGTTGGGCACAGTGCTATCTGTGGGTGGGTAGGTAGGGAAATAAGAATATGTTTGCTTATATCTGCACCATGAAATGCGGGAAAAGATACAAGGAATGAATAAAAGTGGGGGTGTAATAATGAAAAGACCCAGAAAATATCCAGGGCCCAGGTCCTGCTAGGGCTCATGGGATTGGGAGACTTATGGGGCAGTGATTCCCTTGCCTGTGCCTTTGCCCCTCTGCCAATGGCTCTGTTTACAGGTTTTTTTTTTTTTTTTTTTTGCGGGGGGGGGAGTTGTTTTGGTACTGGGGATTGAACCTAGGGTCATTCTGCCTTCGAGTTACACCTTCAGCCATTTTTAAATTTTTCTTTTTTTTTTTTTGAAACAGGGTCTCACTAAATTGCTGAGGCTGACTGCAAACCTGCAATACCTGCGATCCTACTGTCTCAGCTTCCCAGGTACATCTGTCTGGGCTCCTCTTCCTACCTCCTGCTCCCCACCTGCTCCCCGGGCCACGGGGCTTGACTCACACTCTCCACACTGGTTCGGCTCCCTGGATAAACATGGTGGTGGAAGACACTCTTCCCCTCTCTGCAGCGGGGGTGGTGGGTGAGGACAGTCACGGAGAAAAGCAGTCTAGGCAGGAAGAAGCTAACGCAGTGAGAACTGTTGACCTGGTAGTGCAGAGACCTGGTTTCACTGCCCCTCCTCCCGGCCTTAGTCAGGCCACGTGACCTCCCTGCGCCTCAGTGTCCTCTACCAGAAAATGGGGGCAGCATTCCCTGCAGATGGCCTTGAAGGTTAACCAGACTTAGGTGCATAAAATGCCTTGTCAACTGTCCTTGGGTGTAGGCATGAGGTGTAGGCATGGGTGCCCTCCATGGTGCTCGCCTAAAGTCCTGGTACTTGGGAGGCTGAGATAGGAGGATCACAGGTTCAAGGCCAGCCTCAGCAACTTGGTGAAACCCGGTTTCAAAAACGGGTGTGGGGAACTGGGAGTGTAGCTTGGAAGTAGAATGCCCCTGCGTTCAATTTCTAGTCACAAATAAGTAAATAAATAAAGGCTACCTCTCTATACAATGGGGAGGTAACTTACCCCTCCCCGCCCCTATGTAAAGACGACTATGGGGCAAATGAAGCAGCCCAGCCTAGGTGTGGGGACTGAGCCTCAAATGGGACATCAGAGAACTGGGCTCCATCATTTGCCAAGGGCCCCTCTTCTGTGGCCTCCACGTTTCATCTGGAGCTGGAATAGTGTGTGCCTGCCATGTCGTAGTGAAGTGAGGATGTGTGCAAAGCATATTGTAATGTGCTTTATGGTGAAAATTGGGAGTGGAGAGGATATGGCGGTGCACACCTGCAATCCCAGTACTTGGGAGGCTGAGGCAGGAGGATCGCAGGTTTGAGGTCAGTCTTAGCAACTTAGCAAGACTCTTAAAAACTTAGCAAGACCATTTCAAATAAAAAATAAAATAGAGCTGAGGGTGTAGCTCAGAGGTAGAACCCCCGGGTTCAATCCCCAGTACCACACACACACACACACACACACACACACACACACACACACGAACACACAGCGAGACTGTTCCCTGGTTCCCTGCTCCCATACTGACCATCCAAGCTGTCAATAATTAAGTTTGAGTACAAAGGCCCTGCCAGGGCCCTGGGAGGAGTCCTAGCCATGCGTTTATGTGGTCACCACGAGCCTGTAAAACTCACAGAAGTAACAGACCTTTGTCTCGTCCACTCCAACTTCTCTCTCCTATTTCCACTCCTATTGAATGGCTGTGGGCTTTGGGGGACCTGACTAAGGGGAAGGTGAGTTGAAGATCTATTTATTTGGCTCAGTGGGATATATTTGTGTAGTTTCCAGCCACTTCTGTGTATAGTTAAATTGTTGCTAGCAGTTCTGATTTAGGAATGGCTTCCAGGTACGACGCTCCTGTCCACACATACTCACCACGCCGACACACCCCTCCCCGCACCGTGATGTGATGGTGCCAGGCACGGGCCATACTGGAATGAGACTGTATCAATGCCCAGCTCTGGCAGTCTGTGGAGGAGAAACAGGGTTTGAAACGTATGCAGCCAGAAGCTAGCCTGTGGGAACTTCTTCCACCATTCCAACATAGGACTCATTTCTCCTGGGCGCCTTGTCAAAATGAAGGTCTCTCCCATCAAGAATATATACAGTAGCCGGGCGTGGTGGCACATGCTTGTAATCCCAGCATTCGGGAGGCTGAGACCGGAGGATCCGGGTTCGCGGCCAGCCTCAGCTACCTAGTGAGGCACTCCGCAACTTAGTGAGACCTGGTTTCAAAATAAAGAATAAAAAATAGGGCTGGGGGTATAGGTCGGAGGTAGAATGCCCCTGAGTTCAATCCCTAGTACCGCAAAAAAAAAAAAAAAAAAAAAAAAAAAAAAAAAAAATTATATATATATATATATACACACACACACACACACACAGTATACAGTAGCTGGGCGTGATGGTGCACACTTGTTATCCCAGCACTTGGGAGGCTGAGACAAGAAGATCCAGGTTCGAGGCCAGCTTCAGCTACTTAGTGAGGCTCTCCACAACTTTGAGACCCTGTTTCAAAAAATGAATAAAAAATAGGGCTGGGGGTGTAGCTCGGAGGTAGAATGCCCCTGGGTTCCATCCCCAGTACCACAAAAAAAAAAAAAAAAGACTATATACTAGCTGGCACATACCTGTAACCCCAGCACTTGGGAGGTTGCGATAGGATCAGCAATTTAGCAAGACACTCAGCAATGTAGCAGGACCCTGTTTCAAAATAAAAAATAGAAAGTGCTGGGGGTGTTGCTCAGCCTCGGGGAATACCCCTGGGTTCAATTCCCAGTACAAAACAAAACAAAACAAAAACACCTAGTGAGGCCCTCCACAACTTAGTGAGACCCTGTTTCAAAATAAAGAATAAAAAATAGGGCTGGGGGTATAGCTCGGAGGTAGAATGCCCCTGAGTTCAACCCCCAATACCGCAGAAAAAAAAAAAAAAGAAGAATGTATACAGTAACGCATTATATAGAATCATAAATGCACCGCTCATTTTGTCTCTTTCTAATAGTATTCATGCAAAATGAAATCCATCGGAATTCCAGTTTCCACAGGGCTTGAGTCCAGCGAGCACTCCTGTGTGTGGGGTTGAACGTCTCGTGCATCCCGATACATGGAACCCCATCTTGGTGCAGTTGATGCATCTTGTCCTGATAGTCCCAGATGAAATGGCACATGAAATTGCCACCAACACAGCACGACAGCCTGGAGAAACAAGAATGCTGGTGACAAAACTCCCACACACACGCTGATAAGTCAACGTATGGGACACAGGAGTAATTTTATTACACAGCTATGTGGCTCACAGCAGTGTAGTAGCAATCAATGTAAGATCGCATGTGAATTGTTCAGCTTCACAAGCTCCATCAACTCGGAGTACTTAAGATTGGCCCTTCTCCCAAGACAAGTTGAAGTACCCTGAAATCGTATGGCTCATTTATAAAAGAAATTTGATAAAGGTTTCTCCAATCCTCAAAATTGATATGACCTTGAGCAGGGTGTGGTGGTGCAGCCTTGTAATCCCAGTACTTGGGAGGCTGAGACCGGAGGATCCAGGCTCGCAACCAGCCTCAGCTACTTAGTGAGGCTCTCGGGGAAGTTAGTGAGACCCTGTTTCAAAAATAAAGAATAAAAAGTAGGACTGGGGGTGTAGCCCAGAGGTAGAATGCCCCTGGGTTCAATCCCCAGTACCATTAAAAAAAAAAAAAAAAGCCGGGCGTGGTGGCGCATGTTTGTTTGTTTGTTTGTTTTTGCTTATTTATTTATTTATTTAATTCATATTTATTGAGAATATTATAGTGCAAGGCTTGGAGATACAGCAAAAAGAATAAACACAAACGTTTTGCCTTTGCTTAGCTTAAGTTGGGAGTGGTAATAGGGGAAGTTATAAAGAAAAGCCAAAGGAGCCGGGCGTGGTGGCGCACGCTTGTAATCCCAGCATTCGGGAGGCTGAGACCGGAGGATCCGGGTTCGCGGCCAGCCTCAGCTACCTAGTGAGGCACTCCGCAATTTAGTGAGACCTGGTTTCAAAATAAAGAATAAAAAAATAGGGCTGGGGGTATAGCTCGGAGGTAGAATGCCTCTGAGTTCAATCCCCAGTACCGCAAAAAAAAAAAAAAAAAAAAAAAAAAAGAAAAGCCAAAGGAATGTTAGGGAGTGTTGAGATGGACAATGATGTCTCTATATAGAGAGGTGACATTTGAAGGAAGAACTAAAATATGTGAAGAAACAGACACCATGAAGACAAGGTTGAGAAGAACAATGGAAGAGGCAAGGGACAGAAGCCAGAGAGTTTGGCAAGAGCTAGGTCTCAAAGGGCAGTAGCCCA